>JAMKCH010041224.1:0-13131 GCA_023653785.1 Ophioderma brevispina
CCACTGTTGGTAATAATAACGATAGATAATAATAATAATAACGATGCTTATATAGCGCAATTCCAGAAATAGAGTGATCATTGGCGCTCACAAAGAACTATAAATATAATGACAAGGATCCTGAAAACACACATCCGAAAATACAAATTTTCATACAAGGTAGGTTTTTAAACCTGTTTGAAAGACTGACTGTGGGGGTGGACACTAATGTGTACGTGGTATGATTCCAGAGAGTTTGGTCCGTATACACTGAAATGATCCATCACACCAACCCGTCCTTCCTCTACTACGTGGGATAGAGGAGAGGCGAGAATTGGTCCTACGTGAGCGGAGGGCTCCCCTTGATGGAATATAAATGGTGTACATCTTTAGTATACAGGTGACCGACCTTCAGTGCCTTGTCATATGTATACAAGAACTTTAATTGAATACGTATTTGTCAATGGGTAAGCCATGTAAAGAGTCTAACAAAGGGGATGTTTGAATGTAGCGTGGACTTGGTAACTAGCGGGCCGCACACGGTTTTGTTGGCGTTGTAGACGAGCAACATCTTTTTCTGCAACCAGAAGAAGTTCGCGTTACATGTCTAACTTTTCATAAAACAAGTGCCCGCATAGCATTATAACTTTCCTCTTATTAATGAAACGGCGAATTCTGCCAAGTTCCACAGTAAAAGTTAACGATTTGCACAGAGGATGTAACATGGATCTGCCATGGTCAGGCCGAGTCAAAGGTAATGCCGCCAAATTTTTATTGTAGAGATGTGTATTGATTTCAGCAGAACCAATTTATCTTGATGTCAGAGAGTTGGTCATATTGGGATCGGAGAACTGCAATAAAGAACTCAGTCTTAGAGTCATTGAGTTTGAGCATGTTGTTCATTAGCCCAAAACACGAAGCTCCTCCACACAAGATGCCAGTTTAAAGACAGCACATGCAGCATTACCTGGGACAGTGGGGTTAAAAGACAAATAATCTGAACCATCGTCTGCATACATGTGATAATTTAGCCCATGATAACGAATTATATTGGAAATATGTTGAGAAATATTTGGTAATGCTCTGGGCCAGTGATCGACCCCTGTGGCACACCCATCTAAGGCATATTTTTTAGACATTAAACCACCACAGAACTCTAAATAACTGTCCCATTATTTAAGATGAAACCATTAGGGCTGTGCCTTGATACCAAGCCCGGCTCCAGACGGTTGAGTAGGATGTCATGGTATCGAATGGTATCAAAGGCAGCAGAGAGATCAAGCATAATTAAGAAAACAGCTTTATTATCGTCCAGGCTTGGGTGATATCATTCTTTACCCTTGAGGAGCAATTATGGCCGTTTCAGTACTATGCTTATTTTGTAAGCAGACCTGAAAATAATTCATCAAGATCGTTAGATCGCATGTGCCTTCATTAACATGGATCTAGGCTTTCCAATGATTTTACCACAAAAGTCCAATTGGACACAGGCCTGTAGTTTTTAAGTCATCCCAATCCAATGTTTCTTCTTTAGAATTGGTGTACAATAGCCCGTTTAAGACTCATTAGGGAAAACACCACTTATAAAGAGGTATTAAAGTGGTAAGGGGGAAATGTCGTGCTGTTTTCTTTTTCATTTTTTGTGTTGCAATTTGATCCTTATTCCAATGTTCACTTCTTGTCTCCATTTTTAGACCCCGGGCTGCTTCCACTCCCTCGCCACCCAGCTGGGTATGTGTATGTAAAGTGTGCCAACAATTTTGGCTGTATGTAGATTGGCTTAATGATGCAGAAACTGACTATGAAAAAGGGTTGATGTCAGTCATTTAAGAAATGTGTCGAATTAGATGTTTTTTTAACACAATAACCATGGGCAGGCACAATTTAATTCTTAGAAAAACGAGTTTTTCCAAAATATTTTCATGATTTAGCTGAACAGTAGACATATCCACTGTGTAAAAATAGGTAATAGCGCATATTACCAAAAACTATTGTGAAAGTAATGGGGCAGTGATCCACAAGATTGTTCCCCCCACACTTAATTTTTAAAAAGTTGAAATTTTAATATCATCTGAACTGTTAGGCTTATTAATCCATGTGTAGCCATATCTAGTGCAAAAGTCAGTCGCATCTGTAAGAACTTTGCAATTTTGGTATGATTTGTCTGTAACGAACAGCAATTACAGCCACAGTGGCCAATGGGACCACGGAAAACAAGGGAATTGTCATACCAAACTGCAAGGTCACATTCAACTAAAATAAGCTTTTGTCAACTGAGTCTAATAAAAATGAAGTAGAACGGAAGTGCTGGAATCAGGAAAATGCACATTTAAACATCGTGGATGAGGTATTTAGCAGGTGAGCTACTAGGCTTGTGGTAGTCTTTAGTCCGGAGAAAACTGAAATTTTTCCCACATAGTTTTCATGATTAGTATGTACATTAAAGACATATCCACCTTATAGAGTATTGTACGGCCAGGGAGGGATAACTAGGATCACAGAGGGCGGTATGTGCAAATTTAGTGGTCGTCATCAGATGTTTTTACTGGATGATGACGGGCTGCGTATCATGCCGATAATCACATGTGCTTGACAACATAGAAATGAAAGTGATTAAGTTGAATTAAACTCATATAATTGCAAGACAAATCAAGTGAACGATTGGTGATTAGTAGCAAATGATTCTTCATAGAAGGGTGGTAAACTGTAGGTTAATAAGTGTGAGCCCCAGACGACCTCGAGAGGTGCGTACAAGTGGTGACAGCGGTGGATTTGTTTAAATTTACATCGTGAACATGCAGCATGAATGGAAATCGCAATCTGTACATAGACGATTACATTTTACAAAATCAAACACGAACCCGCGCCCATAGTCTTAAGGAGAATTGAAGTAAATTGAAGCATTAAGAAGCAAGACTATTAAATATTAAGTGAATAATGGCCAATATGAAGACAGACGTAGGGATGCTGCTGAAGCATTATTAACTCTGGGTTTGCCTGATTGAAAGTGTCTCGTTGCCAGACCTAGAATATGGACTCCAATGAATCAGATTATGAAATTGATTTGCTCAAGATAGAAGTAATTATGAATTGTACTGCTTCTGTACATAAAACCAATTATGACACCAGGGCAGATATGAAAGATAGAAATCCTCAAACAAGTTCTGGGCACCAGAAGTAAATTAAAAACATGCATGAAATCAGTGAAGATACAGTAGATAGAAGAAATCCCCAAACAGTTCTGGGCTGCCAGATGAGAACATACATGTATGAAGAACTAGTGCAGATATGAAAGATAGAAATCCTCAAAAACCAGTTCTGGGCATCCAGTAGATAAAAACATGCATGAAACCGGTGAATCGACAGTAGATAGAAGGAAATCCTCCAAACCAGTTCTGGACCAACCCAGTAGTAAAAACAATGTACATGTCTGAAAGCAGTGCAGTAGATTGAGAGAAAATTTCAACCAGTTAGCGACCACCCAGTAGATAATACAGGTCTGAAAGCAGTACAGTAGATAGAAGAAATCATCCAACCAGTTCGAAACCAGTAGATAAACACATGTAAAGTTGATACAGTGCAGTAGATAGAAGAAATCCCCAAAACAGTTCAGGCTCCCCCGATGAAAAATACAGTCTGAAAGCAGGCAGTAGATAGAGAAATCCTCCAAACCACTTTGGCAAACCAGTAGATAAATGACAGTCTGAAAGCAGTACAGTAGATAGAAGAAACCCCCAAACCAGTTAGGACACCCAGTAGATAAACACAGGTACAAGTCTGAATACAGGGCACGGTAGATAGAAGAAATCCCCAAACCAGTTCACGGCTCCCAGATGAAAAATACATGCGGAAAGCAGTGCAGTAGATAGAAGGAAATCATCAAACCCGTTCTGGGCCACCCGTAGATAAATACATGTCAGAAAGTAGTCCAGTAGAAGAAGATAATTCCAAAACCAGTTTCGGGCACCCAGAAGCTTAAATGCATGTATGGGAACCGTGTGTATATCGTAGATACATGTAATCATTAAACCCTCTGGTCACAGATGTTGTGATAAATAAATGTAAAGGTATGAACCCGTGCAGCTGACCGATGGAAGATATTCACCACAGTCAGCCCTCCTGCTGTGAATAAAACAGATAACACCAGAACGCCAATGTAGATAGAATTAACATGAAAACAGACCAGTCACTGTAGGCCCAGGAGTTAGACATACGTGTGAGTTAAAGGCAGAGTGCACCAGTACATTGATGGCAGTGGTAGTTGGGAAGAATTAATGGAAGATTGAGAACTGTGCTTTGCTAGGGCGTTGGAATCTTGAAGACATGAACATGATTGCTAGCACACACTTACGGGGTAAAGTCAGAACATTTTACTGGTCATTACCAAAGGAAATAAAGGAAGGTACAGTGCAGTTATGGAGAGACGGTACTCCAGTCGAGAAGAAACGCACCACTACAGAAACCAGGCTCTGTGAAAGGGTGCGAAAGAGTGGTGAGTCCGTGTCTGACCTGCAGTGGATATCCGCCACGTTACAATCAAGCGTATCCTGATATGCCCTACATGGCCAGGGATGAAGTTGCATTCAATGCATTTAAGCAAGCAGTAGACAGGGATTCCGAATTAAACATTTTCTAGATAGAATTGTACCAAAAAATGGATGATGCAGTAATTGTCGCAGAAACAATATGAGCAATAAAGGGTGAAACCAGTAGTGAAAGTAGAGATTCAGAAAGAAACAAAAAGCCTGATACGCATCAAAGACCACCCTACTAGCGATTAAATAACTGCAAAGAATGGCAGTGTTACAAATGCGGCAAATTTTGTCCAAATTATTAAGAGACTGGCAGGAGCAAACCACAACAACTCGGGGACAAATGTATCAACCCAGTAGCTGAGTATGTACCTCATGCAAGTGAGATTAAGGTCTGATTCCAACAATTCTCCAGGACAAGTATTCACCAGGTAGCTATGTACCCCAAAGACAGAGGAATAAGCCCACAATCTTATGGGATGTTTCAGCCAAGCAGCTCTATGCGCAACAACAACAACCAAACCCATCAACAACCAAGGAGTAATGTGCAACAAATGCCAAGTGGGCCCACAGCAGCATCAATTTTATAACTTCAAGAACCAGACTGAAGGCATTCTGTTACAATGTGGAATGCAGGGGCATGTCGCCTAACAATTGGCAAACATCTCATCTACACAAGTAAAAACCACAAAACCAAGGACAAGCAGTGCAACACAAAGTACATTCAATCTGCCAAATAACAGAGCAAAAATGCCAAGGAAATAACTATGAAGGAATGCAGTGTTCGAACTGTCATGAGATTGGTCCATATTTGCAGACACGCCGTCAACGCAGGTACAGCATTTTATATGGCACCAGAGATGAACCTAAAGTGGAATGAGCCAAAGAGGCCTCTGCGGGAAACTTTCACCCACTGACAATCAGTAGGCCGGAGGTTGGTGGGAATACACGGCTGAACTACGTACTTGGAAAATAACCCAGTGCCTTGATATGTATGGATACTGGAATGAAATTGCAACATTAAACAATCAGCTGAAAAGACAGGAACATGTAAAAAGTCAGCTACAAATAAAAAAAAAATTAAGGGACATGTAAAACAGTCAGCTGAAAATGATAGGACATGTAAAACAGTCAGCTGAAAATGATAGGACATGTAACAATCAGTTGCAAATAATAGGACGTGTAAACAATCAGAGGCAAATATAGGGGAACATGTAACCAGTCAGCTGAAAATGATAGGACATGTAAAACAGTCAGCTGAAAATGATAGGACATGCAGACAGGTGACAGAAAACAATAGTGAATAAAGCTCAAAGAACGGTGAATTAAGACCACAAAGCAGCATTGTAAGCAGCCACGGTGAATTGAGAACTTAAGACAACAATGTTAGTGTCCGGTGAAATACAACATGCAGTAAACAACGCTAATAGTGGGAACGGTGAGATGAAAATTGCTAGAACAACGTAATAGTGTGCACGGTGAGAAGACAACAGGCAGTAACAAAGGCTAAAGTGTGCACGGTGAGATGAACAAACATGGCAGTAACAAAGCTAATAGTGTGCACGGTGAGATGACAACATGTAAGAATGGGAATAGGTTGCACGGTGAGAAGCTAACACGCAGTAACAAAGTAATAGTGTGCAAGATGAGCCGGAACAACACACAGAAAACAGTGATAGTTGTGTGCACGGAGTGAGATGCAAAACACAATAATGTTAGTGTGATTAGTGAAGTGCCAAACAAAGCAACAATGGTGGTACACACACATGTGAAATGCAACACAAAGTGGCAGTGCTGGTGTGCATGGTATATTAAGCAACACAAGTGGCAATGAAGGCATTCATGAGGAAATGACATCACAAAGTAGCATGTATGTGGGCAAAAGTGGAAAATTTCCACTCAAACAGATGAGTATGGCTCTACCCCCCATTTATGTTTAAATGCATGTAATAATAAATAATTTGAACTGCCACAATACAGTCATAATGCAGACCTACAATTTCCAGATGGGTCAAAGCATGTCAAGTTAATGAAATAGGAACACAAGTCTCTCATTCAGCTGGTGATGTAACCCCGAGATGTAACTCCGGAACAAAGTATGACAAGGGGTATATGTAACTGGAAGAATAAAAGTAAACATCTGTGGACTTCTTGATAGGATTTGGATTGATATAATACTTTTTCCAGAAAGTACATTCCAGAGGATATGAGGAAATTAAAAGTTGATCTGCAGCTACAGGGTACCCTGTTATTGGCATTGGTGGAGTTGATGTGTCAAATGACGGCCAGTTTGGGTCAGGATAGTGTTTGGAAATTGCCATGCAAACAGTGGCCTTTGTAGGGGCAGACATAGTGCAGGATGCAATATTAGGAAATGATTATCCTCCTTGATCGCGAGCCAATAAATGGGAACTTAACTTTAGAAGACAAATATTGAAAATTGATGAAAAGAGATACGTGTGAGGCTACGGAAAGCACAAAGTGGTGTGTCGAGTGAAATTAAGGCGAGCAACAGTAATACCCATTCAAGATCTGCACAGCAAGTTAAGTCGCATCACAAAATGACGAGCAAAACTATGGAAAATTGGGATTATGAACCTGGTGGAGAGATGTACCGCAAAAAACATTATTGCAAGCACGAGTGGTCACATAAATATCGCGTGCAACCCAGGTTGTGAACTTCATCAATTATGGCGATGAACAAGTGCAGTTAATGAAGGGGGCTACAGTTGGGACATGTGATGAATCCATAGAGGCCAGAGTAGTGATGATATCTTGGACAGTACTTGTTGTGAAAGAATTCGGCAACAGAACGTCATTGAACGGACAGCACCGAAGACTTCCTTCCAATTTGCAGTGATTACAAAGTCCATCATACAGCCCGGTGGAGGCTACCCTCAACCTTCAGCATTCACGAGGGCCGGTGACGTGGACAAACGGAACATAGCGATATGGTACCAGAAACCAACCTTATGTTCATGTGACTACCCGTGGAACCCGTAGAGACCAAACCAGGCTGATTTTAAATCTAAACCAGTTTATAGTTTATTGATAGAAAATTGGGGATCCTGTTATAATTCGCAACGAAGGCTGCCTGACGGTGTGATTATAGTGTAATCTTACAGCACTTGACAGGGAAGGCGCCGTCCATTGTGGCAGGACATTCAGCAGGGTCACAAAGTACCCCAACCACTATGCGGGACAGTGGGACCGGTTGAAAGAATTGCGGGCGTCCTGCTAAGGAATGGACTGAAGAGTGCGACGGGGATATCCATTGGAGATGGTAGTACCTAGATCCAAACAAAAGGAGGTGTTGTGGCACTTTCACTCTTCACCAAACGGGTGGCCATCTCGGCGTTGCCAGAACTCTTGAAAAAGTCAGGACAGACCTTTTATTGGACAGGCCTGAAAGAATATGTACGGACATTTGTCGTAAATGATGACAAGTGTGCTGCCAGAAAGCCGCCCTCCTTTACACAACAAGAGAGCTGAACTCCGAAAATACAGGGTGGGCCCCAATGGAGAGGCTGCTGTCGACATCCTTGGACCATTCCAACAGCTAGAAAAGGAAATAGTTATATCATGGTTGTGGCAGACTACTTCAGTAATGGAAGAGAAGCGATCCCCTGCCCGACCAGGACCAGACTGGGAAACTGGTGCACGTGCCTTTGGGAAGAAGTGGGGTTGTGTGTCGTTTTGGGGTTCCATTGCAACTACACTCGGACCAGGGCACCAATTTTGAAGCAAGGACTGGTAAGACGTATAGGACATGTGTCGAATGTTAGGCATTGATTAAAACCAGGACGAAGGGGGGGTTCACCCCCAGAGTGACGGTTAGTGGAAAGATATAAACCGCACCTTGCTGCAAATGCTAACCCATGTATGCTGAGGAAGATCAACAGTCTGGGATGAAACATTTAACATTCGTTATGTTGGATATAGAAGCCTCTCACACGGGAGTACTGGAAGCCCCATATGCTTCATGTTCGGAAGGGAAGGAGACTCCGCTAATGGCGCTTTTAATACCATCAACAGCAGAAGAATGGTTGCGGCAAGAGATTATGATGAATATGTACTGATCTTGAGGGGAGAAGCTTCGGTCATCGAATGATGTGCTCGCAAGCATTGACCAAGGCAGCTGAGCACCCAGAGCAGAAATTGACATTAAAGCCGGAAACATGTGTTCCAAGAGGGCAGTGCCGTTGGTTGCCGATCCTTCCAGAAAGCGTGGAGTGTGTCCCAAATTAACCTCTCAGTGGGATGGCACATATGTTGTGATTCAGCGGATAGATGACCTGATCTATCGTATCCAGAAGTCCAGGAGATCTAGAGCAACAAGAGTTGTACACCTCAACAGGACTCAAGCTTATTGAAGGAGACAGGCCAACCAACATGGTTCCGCTGTCAACCAGAAACAATTTTTTTACTGCATTCTTTGTTGCAATAAATGACCTCATTTCCAGGAGGTAGCTCTGTGTGAGTGGTGGAACAGTGGCAAGACTTTCAACGGGCCTCTTACTAAAGCAGAGTGTGATATATGAAGGAAGATAAAAGGATTAAAAAAAAAATCTTATTGTGCACAATAAGTGAAAAATGTGCATCCATGAAGGAATGGGCCATCTTTCTAATTAGTGGTGTGGCTAAGGAAGTTTTTGAAAATGCATCACAAGCTCTGCATTGGAGTATAATGTCATTACAAGATGCATACATCTATAAAAATTGACCGGTTTGTTGCAACGTACTGCATGGCTGATGCAGATGTTTATGTTGATAAGCAGTTGGAAAATGTTGATGAATTGGCCAAAGTACTGTTTGTTCCTGGAGGAAATTAAACTTTTACTTTTTTAGCAGTGAAAACCAAGAAGCTTTGGAATGGGCCTGGAGGGTTCTTGTCATGTGGAACATCTGTGTTGCAACTTTTATGTACTTTAGCAGAAACTATTTTTTTTGGCGGGAATTAATAGTGGAGCAGAGGTTAGTTCTAGTGCATCTGGAGACCTTTTTGTGGCAGCAACTGATTATGATAATACGTCATTGTCGCAGTTGTTATGTGGACAATGGAGCATTAATCATTGAAGACTAATGTTACAAGTCTACAACTGCAGCAGTAGAGTGTGCCTATTAATTCCCATTCAGTTGATGGGAAGGACCCAGCTTTATATAAGGGCAAGTAGAGGTTACATTGATTGTGATAGTTTCACTGGCACAACGTGAATTACAGAAGCAGGTAAATCCTTAACTGAGGGAATAGAACTTGCTTTTCCAGTTATAACCTGACTTTACCAGAGATGTTGATAAGTGATCACTGACGGTGTGTGGCAGTGGTTGTGTGCAGTTGTATGGCACAATAATTAATAGTCACCAATAGTATGATGGAGGACAAATTTTCAATATAGCAAAGAATTTGGAGTGTTGGGATGACAGTTTCAAACTGTCACTTTCCTCCAAAGTTATACTGCCATATTGGAGCTAATCTGTACCCTTTTTGCAGCAACCCAGGATTCTTGATGGACTCTTGTTGTTTGAGTAGTTTGGCCAATATCTCTGCAAATATTAACTTTTTATTACTGGATGAACTGTGAACATTATACACGGACTTGACTATGGAATTTGGTTCTTCAAGACCCAGCTACATGTATTACTACTTACCTGGAGTGACTTTTTGCCAAACCACATGGAGAGTGACCATTTAACTCATGTTTGACAGAAATGTGTGGCTGTTTTGTTACCAACTGGGACCCAGTTTATTATGGAACTGAATATTTTGTAACTGTTGGGAGCACATGAGAGGGAGTAAATGGAACATTGTTATCACATTCATCTGGAGGACTTTCATCATTATAGAGTTGGACATGCTGTGAAAACCTGTATATTTTAATTGTCTACCTTGGAGACCTGTCGCAGTTGCTGTGAATGTTATTATAGAGCAAATTTGCACTGCATATTGGAGAAATTGCAGTGTTAGTGAACAATGCTGGAAAATAAATTGCACATTGGTTGTTTAAAAATGACTCATTTTATAGTTAACATAGTAGAGAGTTGCATCAGCAGTCCGATATGGGTGATGTGTTATTCTTTTTGCTATGAACCATAGTGACCAATTGAGTATGCGGGCCATTTAAAGACTGAACTTTGCCTCAATGTGGAACTGTAACAAGAGGCGACTCACCAGCTTCAGAGTCCAGCCATGTCGGTATATCTTGTTTGTGATCTTTTCAATTTGCAACAGAGATGGTTTTGGAGCATTTGTTTGTTTATTATTCCCTTCGTTTGAGCAAGTATTTGAATATCAGTCAAAACTTTCTAAATTTGTGGATGTGTAGTGCGACTACTAACACTACATGTGCTGTTGAGGTTGTTTATAGCACTTGAAATGTTTGTAAAATACATAGTAGTAAGATGCAGCAGCTGCAGCACCAGCATCAGGCAGCATGCGCAAAGCAGCACCATGCACCATGGGACAAGGGAGCAGCCTCATGCATCATCATCATCATCCTCGTCTCTACCCGCATCTAGCACCAGTCATCTTCAGCACCACCATCATCATCTCATTTTATCGTTATTTACATAATAGTAATGTAAGAATTTTATTTATGTTAGAGTCACCAAGGGCCTGTTTGGATGATTTCTGGCATGATGGTTTCTTTACAGTTTGCATGCTTTTTCATCGTTATACAGTTGGCGTAACAGTTTTAACGTTTTGTTTTCACCCAGTAATTACCAAAATTAAGAACAAAATTGTTTTCAAATTGATAAAATTTTCAAATTGCTGACGCTATGAAGTGGTTTCAGTTGCGAAAACCGTTTTAAATGTTTGCTCATATGCGAACCAGGAGGTTCGATTTTTAAAAAAGGGGGGAGTAGTGTAACGGCCAGGGAGGGATAACCTAGGATTCAACAGAGGCGTTTGTATTTAGGTCAAATTTAGTGGTCGTATAAGTAAATGGTTTTACCTGAGGATGAAGGGCTGAGTATTCATTGCGATATCAATGTGATGAAAACGATAGAAATGAACGTGATTAAGTTGAATTACAAATCATAATAATGGCCAAGACAAATCAAGTGAACGATTGGTGGGATAGTAGCAACTGATTTCTTCAAGAAGTGTGTGTAACTGTTAGGGTAAGAAGTGCTGAGCCCCAGAACCACCCGCTCTGAGAGTTGCTTACCGTATTGTGCGTTATTATTAAAAACATGGGTGTAAAAAAAGTGCATGGTGTGTTGTCAGGCTTTTGAATTACAATTTAAGATTACATCTTAAAAATTACATGAACATGCACTAGTGTGAAAGTTACAGGCACAGGCTTGATGTAAACAGACTAATAACATTCATTCAGACCTGGGTACGTTTAGGCTTTGACAAGTGCAGCTCAAACAAATTTTTTGTTATTATTTCCAACATCCATTAACATTCTATGAAAAAACTTAAATAAAAGTGAATATTCTACGAATCACAAATTTTTCATTTTCATAACATGCACATTTGTATGGCAGGATACAAAAAGTTACTGCACCGAGAGCAAAGTGACATGTGAATGTGCACGGGGTACTTCGAAGCCTGTGTGTTTTATGCCAGGATTGTATGGCTTAAAATGTGGGGGGCTGTTGGTATTCAATCCTCGGATAACAGCCAGAGGCTACTAGCACTTACTAGAATGGCATAGCCTAAGGGGGTGCTTTTCCAAGTCAAGGGTTGCCAGTCCTAAGGTTAGTCAAAATCAGAAAAAAGCGGTTTGCTGTCACAATAAAAAAAGGCGTTGGTTTGCTAGTCATATAAAAAAAACCCTAAGTCATAAGGGTTTAGGGTTTAGGTTAATTGAAATTTATGACTAGCGAAACCCTTTTTTAATTTATGACTAGCGATCACCCCTTGTTAATTTAGGCCCTCCATGACTAGCGATTGTCTTTTTCTTAATGAACTCTATGCACCAATGCTACTATACCATACCAGCTATAGGCACCATCTTCCTCAAATCAGCGACGTCAGTGAGAGATATCACTTCCCTGAAGAGTTAAAATCTGAGCTTTGACTGAAAAAGTAGTACTGCCGACACATACACACACAGTATTATAAAGCAGGACACAGGAAATAACTGCCTATTTGGTGAAGTCACGAGTCATGGAGCTAGGAATTGACTGTAGAACTAGTCGATCCTGCATCGGCCAAGGCTAGTCATTAGCCCTGGATATGAGCCTGGTTCTGGTGCACTGATGGCCGTGATGATACTATAAACCTTTACCAGATCATCCCCGAAATATTAGCTAGTCTGCAATGATGCTACTAACCTACCTTAGTTAGTAGCCATTAGCCTAGCTTCTAAATAATTAGACCTGGAGGTGGGTGTGGGGGATGGTTTGTGAACCCACTGACACTAATGACCCGTGAAGAATTTAGAACCGTATTTATTGCACTGTATTATGTAGAAATTATCAGGGTCATGGGTGTCACAAAATGGCCAAACCCGTGGGGGTTCTCGTGTGTGGCTGTAGTGACCCGGGTTGACTGGGACCCCAATGAAGCCCGGATTCGCCATATGCAGGGGGGTGCGAGGACGCCCTCCAATTCCACAAAAAAATCACTTTTTGCTCAATTGTTTCATAAAAGTCCAAAGTGTAAAAG
>JAMKCH010041225.1:0-13329 GCA_023653785.1 Ophioderma brevispina
AGTGTTGTATTAAAATACAATAATGTGGAGGTTGTGAAGAACCATAAACGCCTAACGCGGACGCCTATTATTACGCCTGTCTATTAAAACTCTTGTCACAGGAGAGTGATTTTGAAAAGACAGGCGTTAGAATAGGCGTTCGCGTTTGACTCTGTGGTTCTTCCCAACCTCCCCAATACTCCATCATCATTGGCCATACGAGTCATAACTACCAGAATTTCTCCTAGGAGAAATTCTGGTAGTTATGAGGAACTGATTTCTGCGCAGTTATTATTGTCTAATATTAACTTTCAATACTATGGGGTATGTCAAGTGAAAAAGTTGCACATTTGATTGAAAATGAATAAAATGTGATCACAATTTATTTTCCTAAATATCAGTGACCAGTAGATGTACATCATGCTGCATTGACTCGAGCAAATAATAGCACTGTTGATATCCAGTAAATCCGCTCGGTATGCAGAGGATAAAGCACTTTTTATATGGAAGTACAGAGCCATTGTTATTACCCACACAGTTGAAACAGATTTCAGTTGCTCATGACCCGATTAAGAACTATTTTTTTCATGACGCAAAGCACAACATACTTGTCCTCTTTCAAGAATAAATAAACCTTGGCTTCTACTGTGCGTTCAATTAACTTTGACCTTATATTTCATCATTTTTCTGGAAAGGAAACAAAGATGAACAAAATAGCATGAAAGAAAGTTGTTGGGCAGACTGTGACCTAACATCTTTGTGCAGAAACAAAACTTAACTTACAGGAACTTGCCGCGTAACCCCATTTCTATTCAATTTACCACGTTGTTGGCATAGGTCGCTAGACTCTCTTCTTTTGTATTTTTCTAAATACATGGTGATAAATTGAATAGAAATGAGGTCCAGCAATAACTTCTGGATCTTGGTTCTGCACAAAGGTGTTAGGTCACAGCTTACCAAGCAACATATCCACCACGAGTTTTGTTCATATTAGTTTCTTTTTTCAATAAATGATGAGTCAAAATTATTGAACTCACAGAAGAACCTCAAAGTTTATTTTAATCGCGAACGAGGCCAGCTCAATCCAAACTGGGTAGACATTTCATATAGGACTCCCAAGTATACAAATGAGGTATTGTCATTGATTCCGTCCTGCGCTACTTAACAGCAACATAGAGCATGACGGAATCAATGGCAATACCTCAATTGCGTACTTGGGGCTTCTATGTGAAACGTCTAGGGCGGGGATAACGAGTCTATAACGCCTGACATTTTTTCAGCTGCATGGACAGTAATAATGGCTCTGCAGTTCCAAATAAACAATGGGGAACCTGAAGTGCTTTGTCTGCTGGTGCTTTGTCTGCAGGTGGATTTACTTATCAATAACGCCACTATTTGCTTGAGTCAATGTAGCATAGTGTATGTCCCTTGATCACTGATATTCAGAAAAGAAATTGAGGTGGCATTTTATTAATTTTCATGAAAATGTGCAACCTTTACAATTGCCATACCCAATAAATAGTAATTATAATATTTACTATTATTTATAGTGGGAAAAATGGTTTACTTCTGCGAAGTATGTAATCAAAATGAACAATTTTTCCTTTGATCCCATGGCCAACAAGACCATCAGGTGCGCCGCCGTACCGCTTCAGATTTTTATCTATTGTCGTGAAGCTATTTAAACTGCTTAAGGTGTTTTCACTCATGTCGCTACTAGGGGTCCCAAGAAAACACCTTTCCCGAGGGATTTTTCAAGTTAAAACTTATACCATCTTTGACGTTCCTAAATAGCCAAAGGTACATTATAAATGAGTTCACAATTTATTTTATGAAAATTCGGGCAATCATTTTTTAAAATGCGTCAAAAATGGAACAAAGTTTTTAATGACACTGCTTCCACAGCATGCACTTGTAAACAGTTTGATGTTTTATATCTGTTTAACGGACCATTTGAAATTAATATTGTCCCATCACATCAATACCTTTTGTAAACTGTTAACTTTCATTTGCGCAACCTTTGGCGAATTCCCTTTATTGTTAAGGTGCCTTTCGTGAATTTGTTTTTTTTCCAGCACCTTCCTGTTTTTAATTCAATTGTTTCACTAGATCTCCCTTGAGAAAATCTTTATTCCCAAAATATGATTTGATTCCGAACTTGCCGTTTTTGTGTTGAGCAGTTGCTTGGTTCCCACGGCCCAGAGGCCACTGGTCCTTTAATTTATGTTCCGTTTCCGGACATAATGACAAATTGCTAATTTCTTCCAGATACGACGGCCAAATTTTGCACGTAATGATTAGTACACCAGAATTAGTAAGGCACGTTCAGTTGATATAAGAAGCTCAAACTATTGTAGGTAGTCCGGGGGACAGGGCTGTGGTCACGAAATGCCCCTTTACAGAAGCTTGTCCACCAGCTGGTTTAGAGGATGGTCCTTTCCGCCTTGATTAATGCGAATTTCCTTTGCGCGCCAATCTGGTATCAAGCCCCGGGTACCTAGAGCAAACGCATGTTTTGAAACATAAACAACGCAAAAAAAAAGCTTTCTACCGTCTAAGCCGACAATATCGATCGCAAATTAGTATTGTTTGAAGCACGATCGAACAGAAGTACGGGAAATAGTACATACTTTATAGCTGGTGTGCAAATTTAGTTACACGCCGAATTGTGTGAAACTAACACGAAATGAAATGTTTTTATTCCAGTAGTAACAGTTTGAAAAATGTGTCGAAAAAAGTCCCAATTTTTCGGGCCTCTCAATTTGAACAGGAAAATCGCAAATCTCAAAGCCATTTTTGGAATTCGGGCTTCAAAATTAATATACTAAATGCTCCTATTATTGGGTTTTAAACGTAAGCCTCTGCAACCGTAGCCTGCCATTTTTAAAGCGAAGTGCTGATCAAAATTTGATGATGGCCAATCCTGCCAGGCAAGTGTAAAGATGCACACCCAGCCGCTATAACGTGTGGACATGGACTGCCTGTCATCCGGCCATCTCACGCTATCTACTGCGGATGCTGTAATTGATAACTGACTTCGAGGGCATTCTTGTACTATCAAAAGTTGACAAAATCACACAAAGCCCCAGTTTTTGGCTACCCGGGTTGGCTAGCATGTCTACTTAGGCCAATGCCTAGCCTCACCTTCAAAGTAATCAAACTTTTTAAGTTGTAAGAAAACCTGTATGTTCTAGTCTGTCGATTTGAACTTCATGTCCTAGGCATAAAGCATAGTGATACCCTCAATACAGAGTTTACCCAGGACTATCAATCCAGGGCCCGGTCCAATCTTTGAAGTCAATTGCAGTAACTATGGAACAGGACCCTTGTCCCTTTAATCCTGTCTGGCGTGGCTGGGATTTGCCCCACATAGTTAAGCGTGAAAAAAAAGTAAATCTGTGTTATTGTTAACTCGCAATCATTGGGTTGCCAGTCAACCTGGGACACTAAATGGCCACGTCCACCATCGCAGGCTAATTATTGAACAGACGTCTAGGCTGATGCAACTATAGCTAGTAGGTTAGTAGTCTCAGTTGATACATTGAGGGCTGATGTCCTAGTCTAGGTGGCTTAGTGTAAACCGCAGCAGCAACAGCAGCTAGGTGGAATTCGGCAGCCTCACAGATAAACTGCATCCGCATGTTTATTGTGGGTGAGGCTGCCAAATTCAGCCTCAACAACTGTTTATTCCATGTGAGGCTGCCAATTCACTAGCTTTTGTGCTTTCGTGTTTTACACTGAGCCGGTCGAGGCGGATGCTACTATATAGTTTATCGCATCACGCATACTAGGCGCACACCCAGGGCTAATGTACTATAGAGCCTCGGGCTGGTGTTGATGTGTGTTCCTATAGTGCATTAGTTCCATGACTCAGTGACTTCAACAAAATCATGCATTTCTTGTACGGCATCACTTTCAGTCAAAGCTTGTGATTTAAACGCTTCAGCCACTGGATAATCGCCTTACGTTGCTGACGCGAGGAAGAGTAATTCCTAACATATGTCATCATCAGTGCATAACGAGCCTAACATGTATCCGGGGTATGGTCCCCTGTCTTATCTGGTCAAATCCTAGTCATAATGGTTTTGCTAGTCAACGTTCATTAATCATTATAAAAAGTTCGCTAGTCATAAATAAAAGGGGTTCGCTAGTCATTGAAAAAAAGAAAGGAGGGTTTCGCAGTCAAAAAACTATAAGGGTTACTAAAAAAACTTTTAAATTTAACATCACTCCAGTTTTTTTTTTCCTGTTATTTCGCCTAGTCAAAAAATATTAAAATACGCTTCAATACAGTGGAAATGGTCTCAAAATGGTTTGTATTGTATTAACATTTAACACCAAGGAAGATTTGACCATCTGCAATGTGAATTTAACAAGTTACGCACCTTATTAGTTCTACCCCTATACCCCTATAAGGGGCTTTGGGTTAAAGTTGGGTGTACTTGGTAACTGTACATTGTACATTGTCCAAACTATACCTTAGTTTACTTGTGATTCATTACAATAGGAGAACCATTATCCACCTGAATTGAAGCGTTTTTTTAGTATTTGACCCCTGTAGAAGCTTACAGTTGACCTTTGACCTATAAAAACGGTTTTCAGCTTATAACTCCATAGAGGGAAGTCAGAGATTGCACAAACTATACATTTTTTATCCTGTGATCATAACTAACCATTTTGGTATGCAATTCACAACATGGGACCACTTTTGAAAATTTGACCCCGTATAACATCTTTTGCGGGGGGGGGGGGGGGGTGCGACCCCCTATCCCGCTTAAGCTAACCCCCTTGATAATGGGCCATCATGCTTTCGTGTATGTCCCCATGTATGAGGTAGCCCCCTGGTATCAAAGCTCTTTGCCACTAAAGTCTACTTCAGATGGTCTGTGGCCTCTCCACTAATTGATTTGCCATGGCTTTGTACAGCAACTACATTTGAGTATTTTTTTACTGGAAGAAAGTGCACGATAAGTTAGGGCAATTTACAAAAACAAAAATCTTTTATAGTGAGAAAGCGCGACAAAAACAAATCGTGGGGTACCATTGGCCCCCTGGCACGTTAGTGTTAAAAAAGTCACAAATGCGATGGCTTGCAAGTTAATTATACCCAGTTAGGGTCGGTCGATAATATTGTTGTTTTGCCGCACCATTAACACTTAGTGCATTAAGGGTGTCTATGTGGGCCCCAAGTTTTTTTGCGCGCCATGTTTTCACGCTAACTTATCATAATTAATTTTTTTTTAAGCTTAGGCACTTAAAGGCATTTCGTAAATTGTCCAGTACCTTCGTTTTTCACTGTTCACTAGATAGCCTTGAGAAAAAGCTCAGTCACAAATTTGAGTTGATTTCCGAGCTTCTGTTTGTGTTATCGAAGCAATGGTTGGTTTCTCACGGTCCCATAGGTCCTGTGCCGTAATTGCTGTGCGTTTACAGACAGAAGGAAAAGAAAAATACAAAATGCGAATTGATATGACCCGAATTCCAGTAAGATTAGGTACACATGGGTTTGTACTAAGGCTAACGGTTCAGATGATTATAAAATTGTTTTGAGGTAAGCGGGGGCGTAGATGGTGGATAACGAATTGCCCCTTTAAGTGTTAAAATAGTTTAAAGGTCATATGGGGTGCAACTTTTAGAATGTGCACCATTCTTCTCAAAATGGACTCAAAATTATCTGCTGTTGGAATATGCATGTCCAAGCATGTATTTTGTTGTTTGACATTTTGGAGTATAATTAAGGGAAAATACTGAGGGCGCCCATAGTGTACGGGGATCAGCACTTATAGCCTCTGCAAATTGCCTTTGGGCGATTTAAAGGTGCTTGTTCCGATTTATGATATTGTGTTATCTACTTGTTATGAGAGCATGACACTTGCAAAAGCACACCATCAAGTACGTGGGAAACAAAAACTTGGCGGTTTTGATGGTAGACGCAATAATGCATGTTTGACAAAGCCCTATTTCAATACTGTGAAGTATTTTCCAGACTCTTTTAACACTTAAAGAGACATGAGGAGATTTCAGAAAGAGAGAAAGAAGCGCCCCCAATTTTTTCGAAACCGGATTTTTTTGCATATTGGAATGCTTATCAATGTAATTAGATCAAAACTGAAGTGAATAAGCTGCTTGAATACACCGTACTTTTAGGTAATAAAATGTGGATTTAGTAGTACTCTGTCGTGAAGTCAATCAAATGCACGTGGTCTATGGGGACAATTGCGATAGTCAGGCAAGTTTCAAAAACAAGTTTGCTGTTTTCTTTTGTACTTGTTTGTCCAATAAACCTCGGAACGTTCTGTAGGGGTCTACAATCGATCCTGTACAATTTGAGAGAATTTCGTATCCTAAAAAAAAATCTCCTCCTGCACTTTAAGTGCCCAAGGGGGGAGGGGTCCTAGTACCCAACATTTTGCGATTTTCGGTACGCAAATCAAATTTGTCAGGATTTTTGCTAATTGTCTGATTTCTGAATACGCTCTCCTGCTACTAAAAAAAAAATTAAATCCGCCCAGGCTTCATTAGAATAATTAGGTTTTGGGTCCTAGGAACCCCCCCCCCCCTGGGCACTAACGGAAGTGAAAAAAAGCCAATATTTTGCTAATTCAAAATTAAGTAATTAAATCTTAGGATTTGTTTGCTAGATATATACCTTAGGAGGCAATTAATTAATAATTAATAGTACTTAATCAAATAACCTTTTATATGCTGATAGCATCCCCCAATTTTAATTTTGTCATGACCATGTCTCTGTCGGGAGAGTGACATTTCAATGCCATAGGTCATAGGTCAAAGTGCGGATTTTCAATTCATGTGGGTAAGATTGTGGTTCTTACGTGACCCCCATTTACTTGGGTTAGTGTCGTGATCAAACTCCCACAGGAAAGTGGTTATCTATAGGTTGGGTCCCTAGGAACCCCCCGTAACTTATTGCTTAACTCCAATTCCATTCAATTTCACTCGTTTTCACAATAAAACAAAAGTCAATGGTATTCAGCCAATCTGTATGTAGTCCATGTAAACTCGTGCCGTACATTGTTAATAATCTCAGCCATGTGCGGTACCAGATTACATCTATAATACCATAAGTCCTTCAATACCATTGACTTTTGTTTTCTTGTGAAAACGCTTTAAATTACGCGAATAGGCTTATCAAACACATAATCAATGCATTTCTCAAATGTGGAAACTTTCTGGCTGTGCAAAATCCGTAAAGTTACTCTGATATAAAACCGCCTGGCGTAATTTGAAAATGTGGCCTTTTTATCCAGAATTATTAAAAAAAAAAAAAAAAAAAAAAAAAAAAAAAAAAAAAAAAAAAAAAAAAAAAAAAAAAAAAAAAAAAAAAAAAAAAAAAAAAAAGGGGGATGGGGGATATATCGCCCCCAATATTTTGATGAGGGGGGATGGTCAATACGATCATCCCCCCAGTGTTGATGCCCGTTCATGTGTTTTTTACCAAAAATAGCCTCATATTTTACCAAAATAGTTTTAAAATGTTACATTTCCGCGCTCGCGCGCGATTTTTTTATAATTACAATTGCATTTAACGATTTTTAGCTTCTAAATGGTAATTTTTACCGCGCTTTGTGCGCACATGTGCTAGCAACAGATCTTTTCACCAAACCCAGTTTCATTCAGAAATTTTCATCAACCCATCCCCCCAATGTCAAAAAGAAATTTACGCCACTGATATTGTACAAAATCTATCAATTAAAACAAACTTACCAAACATTTCTGGTTTAGAGAATGAGATCTCTTCACCTCCTCAAGTAACACTGGATCCCGAAAGTTTGTTTTTGTAAATCGCTAAACAATAATTGAACATAAGGATCGTGGTTGGGTTTTATAGTACACGCCCTTAATTATCGCTTGCTAATTTCATTGTTTTACCTGTCACTGCTGCCAAGAAATACGTCAGAAAAATAACCCATTTCAGGACTATATATGGAAGTAAATTCCAAAATCTGAGGAGACGCCTAGTTTATTCCTGACATTCGAGTTTCATTTTCATTCGACATTGACATTATATGAATTTCGCCACACAGACCCAACGTGGGCGCATTCACAGGCATTATTTAAAAAAAAAATCTCAACAGGCATTTTTAAAAAGAAATCACTACTTATTTTACTAATTGTCTGATACAGTTTGAGTACACCTGTTTAGAACAAGACCAAGTTTATCACATAATATTTACAAATATTAGATTATAACAGGCATTTCATTATCGTTATCTCCTGGGCGTTTAGCCTATACCAAGGCAGTGCTTCCTTGTACCCACGTTTTTCCAGAAAGGTTTTTCTGAGGCCACGAGTGCTGTGTTGAACGCCTTATTTCCTGTTCTTTTAATCATAACACGTAATAAATTTAAGAGACAGGAACGCATTTCCAGAAAGAAGCTCCCCCATTTTGGAACCCGTTTTTTTGTATATTTGGAATGCTTACTAATGTATATATTAGATCACACCTGAAGCGATTCAACCGAATACGCCGTATTTATGTAATAAGATTACGAAGATAATCATTTAGTATTTTTCTGTCACAGTGGTGCACGACATAAAATTAAACCATGCTTTTCTATAGGGACGATTAAGGCAGCAGGAAAGTTCCAAGACGTAGTTCTTGTTTTTCTTACTTGTTTGTCCAATAAACGTCCTCGATAGGTGTTCGGCAACCGATCAAGTGCAAATTGATAGGAATTCGTATCCTAAAAAACTCCTCCTGTCACTTTCTATCATGTGAATTTTTTCACCTTTTTTGTCGCTGTAAAATCAATTAATGCTTGCTTTTCCACAGCTTTTTCCCAAAATTATGTGTATACTAAGATGTCCATTTTTTATAGCATATACAATTATATTTAGATCTGTGTTCACCGTTGTAGGCAGACAGTTAGTCCTGAGGACTATATTTCCTTCTACACCAGTGTGAAAGCAGATATAGTCCGGCGGGAGCCACAGTCCGGGGCTCCATAGACGATAACGGAATAAAACGTGAAACTAACGTTGCGTGAAGAGTCAACTGAATCGATTGCCCTATTGTTCATCATTGTTCCCGGACTATGAGTACGCCGGACAATAACTACTTCTACACCGGCATACCTGGTTTCTTGTTTAATGAACATCAGAAAGGCCTAATAGTTCAGGGTCATATTAAGAAAAGGTTACAGTGGGCTTTTCATGTTTTTTATTTTATAATTTATATTGGAATTCCAATATACATTATCAAAAATCGCTAGTGTCAATTTTTCTGAACATTTGTAATGTGTCATTTATTAAATGAATATAACATCATAAAAAAAAACATGAAGGTTTATACTGAAAGGTTGGGATATATTTCCTTTGATCATTAGAAACTCCTATCTGACATTTTAATCCTTGATAGCATCTTGAAATTGAAGATGGCGGAATAAAACGGACGCTTTTTAAAAGATAAAACCATAAAATTATCAAAAATATTGTAATTGGAACTTCGGATGTAAAGCAAAGCAAGATAATACAGGGTATATTACGACACCAACGCAATGCTTATTTTGTTGGTAGCAAAAACTGACAAAAACATTTGTTCATGGTAGCAAATACAGACAAAAATACTTTTTTAGGTTAATGTTTTTTTAGTCGGTGTAAAAATACGTGTTTAGCTGCGTTTTGTACAGTGTGAGTCAAAACGATTGTTCCCCAAATGTCCATATTTTTTCTTGTGAAACTGTGCAAGGTAGCTCTTAAAATTGTAAATACTTGAAAAGTACTTTTAAATAGCTTTCACAGAAATTTTGAATGTTTCATTTTGAATTCAGCAATCAATTTCTGCACTCATTTAAATAAATGCCCTCATATTTGCCTTTGTACAAGATTTATTGATTTGGTAATTGAAGCGCCAATTTTTCAAGTGGGATACCTAAGTGTGCTTTACACACTATGGTGGCTCATGGAGGTAGGAGAGAAGGAGAAAGCTCTTCCAAATCCCTTTGACCGATATGATGATCGCCGCCCTCGTAAAACGGTCGTAAAACTATTGTATTGGAACAATACAACCCGAGATCGATATTGATGCTGTTAGCACGCGCATCACCATTGGCATCGATGTAACATATTTAAGCAGATAGCGACATATATTGTAAGAATGTGCTTTCTTTATAAATGCATGAAACTTGGCTAAATGTTTACAACTACATACTGAGTATTGATTCTTTTTAGACATGGAACCACGTCACCGTCAATCATCTTCAAGGTAAAACAAAATCATTTCGGATCATTTGTGGTCATTTTATTTAAAAGCGAGATAGCAGTTCCTAAGATGTTAAATTGATTTCCAGTTGTAACTCGTACTTTCGGCTTTTAAAAACTGAATTTTTTGTAGCGCCGTATTTTCTGCAAGTATATTTGACAAAATCGAAGTTCACCACATTTTGGTGAATAAATGAGACCCTTGGTGATATCCGATTTTCACTTCAGATAAAGTACAGGTTATAAGCACATGATCCGTGTACAAGTATTGTTAAATGACGTCCCAGTCGCAATATTTACCACCGCATTGTAATGTACATCGATGCCATGTTGATGCACATGCATTCAATCAATAACTTGATCTACGTAGTACGTTGTTATTTGCAATGTAGGCCTAATCAAAATCGATTTCATAGTATTCATGTTTTTAGGAATATACAATGACTAATTCAGTTATCAATGGCATATTCAATCAAGTAGGCCTAGGGCAGCCTGGCCCTATATCATTTATTTTTACCATTTTGGTTTTCAACACATCTTGGTGGGCAGGGGGGGGCTGGGGGGCGGGGCACATTTTACAGAGGGCGAATACTGTCGGGAGGAAGAAGGGGGTTCGCATAGTA
The DNA here is from genome assembly GCA_023653785.1 of Ophioderma brevispina. NCBI lineage: Eukaryota > Metazoa > Echinodermata > Ophiuroidea > Amphilepidida > Ophiodermatidae > Ophioderma > Ophioderma brevispina. The sequence continues at coordinate 10,824 of JAMKCH010041225.1, forward strand.
ACTTACTTGAGCAATAGTTCTGGGTGAAGCAAAGCCCCAAGAAAAGTCAACCTCAATATTTAAGATGAACAATCGCAGCACCAAAATGTTTTTTTTTGGGGGGGGGATCCAGGGGCAAATTTAACTTAGGGGCAGTGAATTTCCATAAAGTTCAGGCAAAAAAATCGCGGTAGTAGAATTGAGAATCAAGTTAAGAATTTTACACTTTTTTTGGAATGTTGGGGGGGGGCCACACATGCCCTCCTGCCTTCCACCTATCACCACCACTGTTTCTGAAAATAAAAAATTTTGTATTTTTGTTAAAAAAAATCGTGTAGTTATTTTTTTTTGGTTGAAACGTTGCACAACCCAACATCCCTTTTTTATTCGATCCATATTTGGGAATAAACAAATTCTAGCCTAACCTTACCGTGACTAAAAACGAAGGGGGGGGTACAACTCTCCCACCCTTCTCCCCCGAATCTATGAGTGGGGCCAACGAAAGACAACTGAAACTTCATTGAGACTCGACGAATTACTTAAGGGGACTCCCCGATTGTTCAGTCTCGTGGTCTAGTACACATGTTGCCATGACAAAATTTTGGAATGATTTTTACTTTTTTTATTTTTTAGAAAAATCCTTAAACATTTGACCAATATTATTAAATCAAACCTGGAGGGACAATAAGCCTTTAAAGCCATCTTCATGTAATAACATGCTTTTGTATTTTCTGTTTTTGCATGACAGATATCCGAGTATGTTTTTTTATGGGGCCGATCAGGACAGTAGGGGACCGGCCGATTGTCAGTCTCGTGGCCTCGTACACTGTTGCCATGACAAAATGTTGGTATAGTTTACCGCTATACAATGTCATTTAAAAAAAAAAATTACCAATATATTAAATCAAACCTGGAGGGACATAACCGTAAAGCCATCCTTCATGTAAATCATTAGGCTTTATGTATTTTCAGTTGTGCATGTCACAGATTTCCGAGTATGCTTGTTTATGGTCCGGATCAGGACAGCAGGGAGTTCAAACCTTAAGTGTTTTGTTTTCTTCCTTTGTTCAAGAACCACGAAATGTTCCTCGGTTGAATTCACACAAAGCGCAATTTATACAAATTTGCCATCCATTTGCCAAAACATCCAAGTTTTCAAAAACTAAAATCATGTACTAATGTAGAACATGCTATCTCCGATTTTGTTGGACTGAAATACTAAAAATTTCGGCTGTAATCGAGTCAATCTCTTTGTTTCGTCTCCAAATGTCCACACACCACTGCGCATCGGGGATATACCTTTCTGCCCACAGTCATATCTTGTCAACGGCGCTTGCCCGTTTCTGTTCGGCGATATCATGGAACATGAAAGAGTACTCCCTGCCGAGAAGCGACCTTTGTGTTGGTCTATTCTTTTACAATGAGTTGCCAAGTGATATAATTGGATAATCGTCGTTGCGTAATGGCAATTAAGGGAAGAGCTTTCTCCTTCTCTCCTACCTCCATGGGTGGATAAATGGGTTAATAATGCCCCCAATGAGTCTAACCAGGCCAGTTATTAAGTTGGGATAATGCAACAACAAGTGCCATTATATTTTGACTGTTTAAAATTCTTCAAGGTTTGGAATGAACTCACTATTAACTAAGGCAAAACAAAAAGAAAATACACACCAAAACCAGGTTCAATTTCAAGGCAATATTAGCACATTTTTTAAGGCGCCCCCACTTTTCAAATTTTGGAGATTTTTTTACACGATTGCATTATTAACTGGCTATAGGCTATACCTGTGAATGGGTTAAGCTCGAAAATGTCTATGTGTCACAACGAAGGATTTTGTTACTAGAATAATTATTATCGGGGATCCCCTATAATAAATTCAACGGCTGCTGGAAACGGCCTTCCCATGTGAAATAACCGGGAAATTAGCGCCATGTACATGTCTACGTGCGTCATCCATTAGTTGTTTCAATAGTTTCTGGCAAGTCAAGTTAAGAGGTTATTTTCCTCGAGGTGCACTATTTCATCATGGACGGACAAAACGTAGCATTTCCCGCTCTGGTTTAAGTCCAATCTGGGATCCCAATTCTAATTACAAAATCGCTTTATTGTGGAGATAAATACGCATTTTTTTAGTCATTCTCGTTCGCAGGTATAGTTTCTAACAATTACCAACGAACTGTGGCAAATATCAAATTTGTTGAAATTGGGGGCGCTCTTCAAAAAAATGTGCCAATATTGCTTTAAGCTGATACACGTTATTTGGGTTAAGGTCAAAGGTCAGACTGTCTTTGAACAATTTCGGTCGCGCTAACTATTAATTTTTGTGCTTCACTATGGTGAATAAATGCAACAGAACAAGAAAGTTCTTTGCCTATCAAATCGTTTTTCTGCCAAAAATTCATGGTGTTGTGAATTACACTGTAAGATGTTTACTCATCTTCTATAGTTTTACTGTACTAAATTGGTACACGTGGCATTTCGGGAGCCCTCTAAAATGAGGCCATAACTTTGAAAATAAGCATGTAA
>JAMKCH010041226.1:0-86523 GCA_023653785.1 Ophioderma brevispina
GATTCAGGATATTCCATTCTCTTGTTTGTTTACTGCCTTAGTCTCTAATCTCCCGCCGACCCCACTCAGAATTGCATCGTTCGGGTTCATTTTTTATTCTATTGTCATGTATTGTTTTTCAATTAACCATGTCCCGTTTCTCTTTTCACTTACTCATTTCAATTTGTATCCTTTGTAAATCTTTTTTCCTTTTGTTTGTTGGTGTGTGTATGTTACGTTTACGGAATGATTCTTATTAATTTGTATTATTTGTGCATTTATTTTGTTTTTGTATAAATGTGATGTGGGGGTTTCTTGAAATAAATTGGGTTTTTTTGAGATCGTCGCGTCATGTACATAGTTGTGTGTTTGTGTAAATTTTGGATTATTGTACAATGTTATTTTTACGCCCTGACCGTTTTTGTGTGGATGTGTGTGTGCAGACATTTGTTTTGTGTGCGTTTTCGGTCCGGCTGTACTGCTTTTTCAATCATAGTGTTCTCATTAGGTTGCACTGGTATCGTGCATTTTCACTCTTGTATCTTAACTCCTTCGTCCTTACCTAGTTTTGTGTTTTGTGATGCGGTTTATTCCACTTTACCTGTTTCAGTTTTAATTTCAAATATTAAAAAACATAAAAAACCCCTTTTTTTACAGGTTGTCGGAGCGCAAAATAATTTTCTTTATTGTTCACGTTCAGATGTAATGATTCTAGTGTTCTTTCATGGGCACTGGATTGTTTGTGTCCTTTTTTGTTGCTTGAATTTTAATTAATTCTTAATCATCGTAGGAGGCAGGTCTCTTTAATGTCGTCATCGGTAGAACCTGATTCTAAAAAAATTCATATATCTCTTAGAATTCTTGGGAATTATTTCGTTGTTCGCTGTCAGTTTCGGTGTCGTACTCAAATACGTGTTTCCCTCAATCTTTTTCTCAGGCTGAAGGTCATTAAATCCAGCAATTCGGGTCGCACACAGCGACCACTTCTGACAGCACAAATTTTGTTATGCAGCTATGCGCATTAATCAATTAAGCTGCTAAAAAGAACGCGTGCTCTTCATCAGCTAGTAAAAAAACTCACGCTAGTACGATCTTCACACAGCGCTTTTCCGTAAAGTCTTTGGGCGTTGTACCGGGCGCCCTACTTCATCTTCTCGGTGTGCATTGAATTGTATGTAACATAACATACAGCATCTATTCAAGTTTGTTGTGCCGAAATACCCGGCTTCCGAAATACCGGTGCCGACTTTAAACCTACTTTCGGCAGTGCCGAAGTACCGAGGCATTAGGCAGAGGAGAAGGGAAGGTGAAAATAACGTGCTGTTGATGTGTAGAAGGCACGTGTACGCATATTCGGGAATTTTCTACAAGAGAAGAAATCATCAAAAAATCAGCTTTGGGCATTAGGAAACAAGCAGTATGTAATAAATATGACTTGTAACGCCAAAAAAACCCACATAACCCCCATGAAGACCCTTGCTAAACGTTTCGTTTAGCAAGTAGCTAATCGGAAACAAGGTATACGTTATATGATTTGTATACAATGTCCACATGTAATTAAAGTTCCCCTTTATTGATTAGACCGGTTGCAAAAGGGTTAGGTTATCGTAATAGGGCTATTAGGACCTAGGGTTAAGATTAGGTTAGGCATTAGGTTAGGGTTTGGTTATTAGGGTCGGTGCATGAGTACAAACATTGGGGGATTAGGACATATGTGATTTTCTACTTGACCCCAATAGGGGTTTATGTGATTTTTTTATATGTGGGCGGTCAGTTAATTTATATTCAGTAAACCAAGCACTATCTGCATATCAGCAGTAAACCATCTGATGAGGGCCGAACTAATTGTGTGTGGGGGATGGCCGCCGGGATGCCGATGGGTGTATGGGTTCTATGCAATAGGTCCTATGTAAACTTTACATTGGGGGTGATGCAATTTTTTCAAAAAAACACATCTTTCAATTCTGCGGCCCCTCCTTGTAAATAATGAACGGGCCCTAAAATTATGAGTTTAAAGCTAATCTAGCCTGTCGTTACGAGGCTGAGTCAACTAAACACCTATTATGTTTCATCCTGTGTGCGTACAGCCAATGACATAAGTACTTAGTTTCTAATCGTGACATCAACCGGCAAATAAATTGTTTCCTATTGCGCCTCACGTCTCTGAAACAAAACACATGTTAAAACACCATATGGGGAGCACGTCTTCGACGACGAAGCTTCATAGGCCTCCGCATCCTTAACTTAGAAGTTAAAAGACAGGGCAAAAACAAATTCGGTTAAATGTTACAATTGTCATTTCTGATATAATTTATTCAACACTTATCACAAAGTACTTAAAGCCCAACTCTGTGACCTTCCATACCATCAAAACCTTTTTCTTTTGAAAAGTGTAATTCCAAATAAAACAGCCAGAGCAATACAAAGTATTGAATACCTCTGCAAAATAGGTCTCTTGCAAAAGCAATACTAGAAACTTTAATGCAAAGTCATTAAATATAATAACATATACAGTTAAACCACTAAACATGCCACTTAAGATGCATCAATTGGATATACACTAACAACATCCAATGGATAAGGGACATCTCTTACAAACCCAAAAACTATGAAGATACTTGCAATTGGTTAAACCACAACGCTTCTTCTTTTAAACATATCCCGTATTTGGATACGGTCAGTTTGCCAATCCCTCCCAGTGCTTCTTAAGCAAAGATCAGGGATTCAAACTGCTGCTGCTGCTGACACCCCACCAGCTCTTTAAACGGTGAAGCCCAAATCTTTGGGATTGAAACATATTTCTCTCGGGCAAAATGCAGATTATCTGGGCTTCTACTAAGAGAGGCTTACTTTCCCGGTAAAACAATTATGAATAGGTTTTAGCACCACAACAGGTTTGAACACATAATCATTCTGAATTCAGATCAAGAGCTGCAAGAGATAAATATTTCCTAAGATTGTACAGGGCCTGTCACACGATGGTTGCACTACACAACCCATTTCCCCCCTCCGATAACTGATTGTTATTACTTTCCTAAGAAAAAACTGAGCATGAGATGAAAACAGCTGAACATCGCAGCGTTTAGGTTAGAAAGGGTCGTATAAAGAAAAAACCCTGAATAAGCAACTAGTAACATCGCACAACATCCTAATGTGCAAACAAAGTATGCAGCCAAACTTCCCACAATCTTCGAAGCATATCAGCAAGTTAATTGGTTCTTCTGGACTATGGGTTTAGCACGTAACCTCTTCAAACCATCAAGCAGTAACTTCAAAAATTTCATATCACATGGGTTTTGCAACACTTAGGCAGACAATCAAATGCCACTCGATGGCATAGAAGGACGACTCAATAGAAGAGTAAGGACCATTTGTATTATAAGGGAACAAAAGTACTTGATAAATCATCATGGCTAGCAGGGAGGGGACACAACCCATTGTCTCTACACCAGTATCCCATAAATTGAAAGATATCTCTTGTACTTAGTGACTGTACTGTTCGCCCTCGAGGCTTCCAAAATTCTCGCCAACACGGCATTGTGTGTTCTGCATCCCTGCACGAGAAAATATACACAAACCAAATCTACTTAATACGCTGTTACCTAACCCATCACCAACAATATCTTCCTGAAATATACAGTCTCCAGTGAGACTCAAGTGCAACACAGAACAAAAGCACTGCCACATCACCCAATAACTTAACCATTGTGTGTGTGTGTTGTGTGTGTGTGTGTGTGTGTGTTTTGCCAGAAAAAAACTGTCTCCATGAGACCCACCACACCCTCTCGAGGAATTTACCAGTGGATTGCCAATTCCAAAATCAAACATCCTATACTCATTTATGCAATAAACCTGATGTCACAATTGTGGCTTTTCCATTTTCTTTCTCTGATCCGAAATCGATTTATATTATTTCTACCTTTCACGATATATGTGACGGATCAGAGAACCTAATGACCTGTGCCACCATCCCTGACCATCTGCTTGTACGCACTAAAAAAACAACTGGGCCAAAAAGGTGCCAATGGCCAGTCTGGTATCACCAAAGTGGCCTGAGCTCTACTAGCACTCAAAATTCTTCAATAAACTTTGGGAACAAGGGATATCGGTGGAACTATCCAATTGTTCTCACGCCCGCCCAACTGATAGAAAATGCATCCACATGATTGAGCCTGGCACCAAAATTGGAATTAAAATGGGGCAAGCTCTGGTATTAAAATTGTCACAAATCTAGCTACAGTTGTGTTGGCCCCATAAGGTTATCCATAAACTGAAAAAATGAAAAGGAAACGCCCCAGTCATAATCAATCTGTCCTGCTGAGGAAATCTGCCTGTGCATATTTCCTCTCTAGGCACGCCACTGTACATCCAAACTGATAGAATTCTCTTTTAACACAAGCCTGAAAATATCAAGACTAAAGTTCTGAAGCTCTAACTGCATATGCCGCCTTGTTTTCACTATAGCTCCCACAACCTTATTATCTGGGAACAACTTTCTTCACTGTACTGTCTAATCTTGGGGCAAAAAGCTTCTCAATTAAAGCCATCCGGAACTCCTTTGAGTTCCCTCCATGTAGAGCTTTTACCTGCTTCTTGCGATTCCCAGGCTTGCTAAACCTATTCACCACAAAGCGCACCGCAACCAACTCCACTTGCATCTGTATGCATAACAATCTGTGGTAAAGAATATTCAAATAAAATCTGTTATTTAATGATTCACCATTATTCTTCCAAAAGAATATTTCTCTATACACCCTGTCTGAGGTGATCTTAAATACCTTATCCCAATGCCACTGTTTAGCAATTACACAATGAATGAAACTATTTTTTTTAATTGCCAATAGGCCAAAACCCCTTGATACAAGAAATAATTTTCCCCGCAAAAGAATCCAAAGATCTTGCAGTGGCGATGCAAGGCCTTCTAAAGTACTTCATAGAACTCAGGATGTTTAAAACCCTTCTTTTGATGACTGCAATAGAGCCTTGCTTTGCATCCCAAGTAATACCTAACCAATCAATGACCTGTGATGGTTCCCAAACAGACTTGTCAATAGTTGGCACTAGCCCAGCGGCTATCAGATCTTCTTTAATTTTTCTCTGAGCATACTTACACTCTTCATATGAACTCCCTCTAACCAACTCATCTCTAAGATATAAAAATATATAAAAACCTTTGCTAACGCCAATGTGAACAAGGGCGTAACACTTGGTAAAATGTACGGTGCAGTCGATAAACAATGAGAACTGTAAGAGAAATACCTTGTACATGCACCATCTGTAAACTTCCAAGCAAAAACTCAAAATTCAGAATGATCTGGGAACAGTTTACAATGATGATACCCAGATTTTAGTCAAATGAACCACATTAAATCCCTTGTTAAACATTCAATTGCAAACAGAAGAATCCTTCAAAAGATATTTTAATCCTTCCCTACAAACACTTGTGCACATAACGTAAATCCAAAATTATCTCATTTTACCAGAACTTTGAGTTGATAAAAACAGATAAAGGATTGAGTATACTGGAACACATGATTTCTAACAATCAAATTGGTTTGTTAAAAGTTCTTTACATCGCAGTTTAAACAAGAAGCATGGTCTAAACTGATCTATTGTTCTTCAAGAACACTGGTGCAGGAGTAGAAACAAATGGCAGCTTATAAACACATCGGAAATGACGTTCAACACCTCTGGGTTGGTAACCTATGGACAACCAAAAGTCATATGCCGAACCCTGTTCATATTCATAAAAGTTGTTAACAAAAAAATCATTGTCGTACCCTTGTACTTGGTGTCCATGCCCTGAAAAGCTCGGCCGGTCCAGTTGCTCTACCTCATCATGTCTGCCACTCACTAGTAACATCTGTGCCACTTACGGTTTACAGTGAATGTTTAAAAAAAAGTAGTTATAGGCCTAGGAATTTGCTTAATAACTAAACTGTTATTTCAATATAAATACGTAGGCCGAAGTGAGCAGATCTGATTTATGCTAATACATATTATTAGCATAATTTTATTGCAGTGATACGTAAGCCGAAGTGTGTAGATATGGTAAATTATGCTAATACATATTATTAGCATAATTTTATTGCAGTAAAGGCATATGCCCCAATCTGAATAAAACGTTTTATTTACTGAAGATATTGTAGCAATGGCTGCGGGGTAAGGTGCATTTAACAAGTGTCACGTGTGACTCTTCACAAATTTTAGGAACAGAGGTGGTCGTTAGCTTTAGGAGGGAGCCTCCACGACCCCATGCACCACCCCCGCTTTCTCCGCCTATGTATTGCAGATGCAACTAGCTATATACCCTCATTTTCAGTCAAAGATTTTTGTTTTAATAGTACAATTTATATACTACTATAAATCGAGAACATTTGCACCCTTACATAAATAATGTTAATTGTTATAAATTAATGCATAAATAAGGTGGTCGTGAACCCGTTTAAATGGTTTACAGAGAAATGTATACACAACTCCGATGATTTCTTGGGTTTCATTTGTGCAACCTAAGCCCGTGCATACTACTCTGGAGTCATTTTATTACAAAATTACTTGATTTACACAAAAACAAACTGTTTTAGGCTTATTCATTTAAGACGTCTAAAAGCAAATACTCAAAATTAAATTTTGACAAAAATTATTTAAGTCGTCCTTATATGCAAAATGCACCAGTTTCCCTTTATATTGTCAATTCGTGCGGATTTACCCGAAAATGGCTGAAAACGACCAACAAATTTCGACTTAAGCCCTTATTACTTGGTGGCTATATCATGACATTATTTGGTGTAAAATTGTTTTAGTGCTCGATACAAGTCCCAATCCACCAAGATTTTTTGTAGAAAATGGGATTGTGTCAATGTCACTCCTAAAAGGTATATAGGCCAATTAACGCCATTGAATTACCCCTTTCCGATAACTGTATTGTTTAAAGGTCCATGGCATGATCTCTATTATATAACACATAAAAATATTTCTGTCATTTGATTGGTGGATACTATATCACGTGACATAAAATATTTGAGACTAGTTCCACAAAATTTCACAGGAGGGAAAAAGTTCCCATAAAAAGCTACTATTTCCCCCATCACGGGGAAATAGTTCATTTTTATGGGAATTTTTTCTCTGCATTGGTGGTATCTTGACTAGCCTTGAGTTGCGGTGGCAGCTGATCTTGACGAGATTTGGCAAGTTTTTTCAAATGACAGAATATTTTTATATGTTATATAAAACAAATATTGACTGCTCTATATTCATGAAATGGTGCAAAATACCTCCCCTCGGTGACTGGAGACCGTGGGCCTACTATTTTCCCGGGAAAATAGTAGGCTCACGGTGTCCATTCACCTCGGGTAGTTATTTTGCACCATTTCCCTCATGAGCAGCCAATATTTGTATAATATCTCCCTCCCCCACTCCAGATTTTACCGGAAGTTGTCTAAATTGTCTGAAGAAAGCTACCATTTTCTCATTTACTAAAAGGTATTTGGTTTCAAGCGAAAAGAATCCCAATATTAATTTTACAAAGGATTCTATGATTTACATAATCACGTTTCTAGTTCTCATATCAAACGGATTAAAATATTGCCATGATTCTTTTTCAAGATGGGGCATTGGGGTAAAGGTCATTCAATCAAAATATAACACTTATATATATATATATATATATATATATAACAAAATTATAACAGTTGGTCATAAATATTGCCGTAAATACATGAGAGTAAATTCACAACGGTTTCGGGCATCGCCCTTCTTCTGGTGAATGAGATGAGTAGAGTGACGCACTTAGAAATGATAACAAAGGAGATATACGAAGAACCCGGACGTCCGGGTTCTTCGTATATCTCCTTTGTTATCATTTCTAAGTGCGTCACTCTACTCATCTCATTCACCAGAAGAAGGGCGATGCCCGAAACCGTTGTGAATTTACTCTCATGTATTTACGGCAATATTTATGACCAACTGTTATAATTTTGTTATTTCATTATTGCCGATGCAGCTTTGATGCTATATTTTTTTATATATATATATATATATATATATATATATATATATATATATATATATATATATATATATATATATATATATATATATATATATATAACGGTCACCCCCTTTCAGGCAAAGTGGATTGATATGGATTTGGAAATCCGACGGTGATCACATACTCTCTTAAAGGTGCAACGAGAGATTTCACATATCAGGTGTCCCTAAAAAATCAAAAGTACTGATTTTTGGCCTAATGTAAAGCTTTCCATTAAAAATAACCCCATCTGAAAGGATTAAGCTGAGAAATTTTTCTTTGGTACAAAAAATGGAAAATTTCTTATTTTATATAGGAGCAAATACAAAATTCAGCCTATGTTTTATATTGAAATATAAGCAACTCAGAATCACCCTTTTTCTCTCTTTGAAGACATTTCTGTAGCCAAATACAAGGTAAGAAATCTATTGAGTGTCTACAATCTTGGACAAAAGTAGTTGGCACACCTTGTGAAAATTTGCTCTTTAACACTTACATAATTCGGCCATTTTTGAAAGTATGAAATTGAACTTTTTCGGGTATTAAGCTTGAAGCTTTTGCTAATTCATAAAACCTCCCCCTTCCCCACCAATCAATGTTGAGTGTTGTCAGGCGCACTGTAACACAATCTCAGGTTTCAACATTGTTCCGGGGGAGAGGGGGGCGATTTTACCGTACGGTAAGAAAAGTGTGCCAACACTTTTGTCCAAGATTGTATCTGTGCATGCAAAAGAGGGTGCGTGGCTTGTTACTCTTAGGTCTGTAAATTTAGAATGCTCCATTGGATTTACATGGAAATTTCAGGACTTGTGGAAAATGTGATATTTTTTAAAATGAATGCATAATCGTAGCAAAATACGTACTGATTTAGGAACAGGTCACTTTTAATGCTCAAACAAGCTATCTAAATGACCTTTTGAGGCCTATTTATGCACCAAAGTATGTCATTCTCGTGTTTTAAAATCAAGTAAAGTAAACTTAATAGCAATTTTTTATCATTTGTCTGTTGAATGTTAATGAAAGTCATAGAAACGTAAATTCATAATCATAATAAAGAAAAAAACAGTAAGTGAACTAAATAGCAATAATATAGCATACCCATGTTCCTCGTCTTCAGTAGACAGAGAACACAACATGCATATTTTAAAATGGTGGAAATCTTTCATGCTGAAGTTCAAAATGGTACTAAACTTTACTTCAAATAATTGTTTTCATCTAATAAGTGAGTGCATGGATGCGTATGTAGGTGTATATTAGGTGTTGGTCAGTGTGCGTACGGTTTCGCGTGCATGTGTCGTATTGTGAGCGTCGCGCGCGTCTGTATGGATGTTAAAGAGATCAACGTAATTGTATTCTATTAATTCGTAATAACATGTCTAAACCGTGATTGCAGTTACAAATACAGAATTAATATACACAACGTAGTCAATACCACAAAACGTATGCTCTAGAGTAAAGCATTCTCAGTATGAAATCAATTAGCCAGGGGAAATAAATAACGTCACAATGTATAAGTTTTGTATTGTCTAATTTCAAAAACATAATAAATAAAATTGAAAAAAATTATGAAATGTCTTAGTTAACCTATGATGATGATACGCTAATAATAATAATAATAATAAAGATAATAATAATAACGATTGTGAATGGGAGGAGGAGGAGATGGAGATGGACGAGGACGAGGGGAGGAAGAAGGGGAGGAGGAGGGAAGAAGAGGAGGAGGACTTATCATCCCAACGCAGTGGCATATTACGCTAGTGTACTCATATTTTTCAATGCGCCACGGTTTAAAGCTAAAAGTAATTCAATGTAAAGAAACCTCTTAGCGTTCACGGTCTCAATGAGATTACCAATACTACGATATGCATCGTGGTACGTGTAGTAATCAATACAACTTCACGATATGAAACCAATATAAAAGAATAGAGTCCTTAACTTACTTTTTTCTATGTATTGCATATCGTGCGTTTCCGATTTAGAGCAATTATTTCACTTTGAAAATCGCACAATAGTATGGATTATCGTTGTAATCTACCTAATTATATAAGTTTTATACAAATCTAACAACGGAATCAAGATTACTGCTTTCGACAAATATATTTAGCAATGTATGTTTAAAAGTCACGTAATCAAACCTGTTAACCTCAGTAGCTATGCGGTAATTCTCTCGGACTCACAAACAAACGGTATAGCCCTGGAGCTAGCACACATTTGTAACACATCTCAAGTACAAAAGGTTTAAGTGATTAAATATGTAGACAGCCTGACAGGAACCCCTGAATCGCGATTCTTAAGTGCCGCAAGTGGTGCCTTAAGAGAGGGGCCAAGACAAAGATTGTACAGGGGTCAAATTTTTAAATTGATCCAATCATGTTGAAAAGTATACCATATTATGTGTCAAACCATAAGGATTCAGAAAAGGTATAGTTTGTAATATGTACAGCCTAAAGATTCAGAGTTAGAGGCTAAAAACAGCAAAAATCAATAAAAAGGGTCAATTTCAGTTGTACAGGGGTCAAATTTTTAAAATTGCTCCGATTTGGATAAAAAATGGTGCAAATTATTGGTGGAGCTCATAGGATTAAAATAAGGAATAGTTTTGAGTGTCTCAAATGCTTGCTTAAGAAAGTAGGGGGTAACAAGATCAAGCCCCATCGAATGCAATGGACGTTGACCTTCTGTGCCCCCTACACCGGAAACTAAGCATTTACGACAGTAAAAACTATTCCTTATTTTAACCTTATGAATTCCACTAATAATTTGTACCTTTGTTTATCCAAATCGGAGCAACTTTAAAATTTGACCCCTGTACAACTGAAATTGACCCTTATTATTGATTTTGCTGTTCTTAGTCTATAACTCTGAAACTTTAGGCTGTACATATTACAAACTATACCTTTTCTGAATCCTTATGGTTAAGACACATAACATGGTGTGCTTTTCAACATTGAGTAGATCAATTTAAAAATTCACTCCTGTACCAACTGTGTTTTGGCCCCCTCCTTAATTCACCATTTGCGGCACTTAAGAATTAAGTTTCAGGGAGTCCTATCAGTCTGTAAACATATTAATCACTCAAACCATTTACTTAGATGTGTTACAACTGTGTGCTAGCTCCCGGTTAGTAACTTGTGTTGTGAGTTAGAACCTCAATCATTCTTTTTTTGACTCTAGCGGCTTTATTTTTCTATTAGATATTATAGAGGGTCATGCACAAGGTAGATCTTTCTATTTACGTATTAAGTTAATCATTTCAGTGGACCAATATCGTTTTTGGCAGTGACTAATATCAGGCTGCCGTTTGCGCTAAACCCGGAGACTATATACACGGCAACTTCGTTTTCTCAATCAAAAATGGGTGTGGCTTCATGATTGGCTCCAGTGTACCCTTTATAGGCGGAGCCATGGCTAGTCCGAGGTTTCTCTGACTAGACACTCCATATTGGGTGGTCGTGTACTACCGGGCTCGACGTGTTCGAGCTAAGTCATGGCATGCCCATGCTTAATAAAAATCAAGCTTAAAAAGTAGTACAGTGGAGGATTGTATAGTGTTTTTGTACAGGTTCACCACAAAACAAAAATCGCCAAAGCCACTTTTAATAAATTACAGGAGATTCTATGAAAACACAACAGTCACAGTGACTGAGGCAAAGGCACTACTAATTTCTTGACCAAAGACGGGATCTAAGTCGCCTCTTTTAAAAAGTTGCACCGCAAAAATAAAAAATGTAAAAACAGTTGACAAAAATAAAAATTAAGATTTAAAATAAAACAAAATAAAAACACTAAAGATCGATGCTAAATTACAAAAAAAAAAAATAAATAAATTAAGATTTAAAGAAATAAAAAAGGACAACGAATTAAAACGAAGATAATAATCAAAAAATGATTTAAAATTTTAAAATAAATAAAACAATGATAAACTAAAAAATTTAAATACTAACCAAAAATAAAATAGATTAACAAGTAAAAAAGTAAAAAAAAGGGGGGTAGGACCAAATTTCAAAAGTAAATAAAAAGACCAAAAATACAATTACAAATTATAAAAACTACACATATTATTTTAAAATATAAACAGAATAAAAATACAAATGCAAATATATTAATAATACACTAACTAAAATATATATCAAATTTAAAGCAATAACCAAAAAATCTAATCAAATAATCAAAATAAAATGAATATAACATAAATGGTATATCAAAATAATTAAATACTCCCCGAAATAAATATATACAAGAATTTAAAATAATAAAAACTTAAAACGATATTAAAAAAAAAATACAAACCAAACGACAAACAATGTAGTAAGCTTCCATAGGATTAAAATTGGGCCATTATTACGTAAATATTATGCTAGTCCATATAGGTGGTCAATGTTCCATGTGTAAATAAACTTTTTAGAGCCACTAAACTTTAAGTCCGACCTCTACCTTATATTCTCTCTCTACTATGAAGCCATCACCTCACGGCTTCCGGGTCATTGGACTTCTGGACACGGCCGCCGGGCAGACTTTTTTGCCTTGTATGTAGCCTCGGCAGTGATGCTCCACTACATACACGGCTGCGGGCAGCTAACAACCGGACGCTATAATACACGGCGGCCGTGTATATAGTCTTTGCCATCGTTTTTTATAAGGCCCAAAATGCACTAATGTATTAATTTTTGACCTGTCCCTAAGCCGAGCAAGCTATTATGTTCTTAAATACTCTTCTCCGTGTCTATTTGTGCCAAATTTGGTGTCAATATCTTTATTCGTTTTTAATTTAAATGGCCAAAAACGATTTATATACGTGTTTTTTTCGACTTCGCGCACACAATCTTGGACAAAAATAGTTGGCAAACGTTTTGAAAATTTGCTCTTTAAAACACGTACATCATCTGCCATTTTTTGAAAAGTAATGAAATTGAATTTTTTGGGTATTAAGCTGAAGCCTTTTGCTAATCCCTAAAACCTCCCCCTTTCCCCACCCATCAATGTTGAGTGTTGTTAGGGGCGCACTGTACCCCGATTTCAAGGTTCAACATTGTTCCGGGGAGAGGGTGGGCGATTTTACCGTACGGTAAGAAAAGGGGGCCAACACTTTTGTCCAGATTGAGTCTATATGAAATCACTATTATGACCACAATATTTGGTGCCTAACATCTCTCGTTGCACCTTTAAAATCAAGAGTGAATTTCACTTTTACAGGGCTCACTCACTCCCAAAAGATTGCAATTTTCAAACACTTTGAAGATTTTTGTTGGGTAAAATTTACTCTTGGTAATTTAAAAAATAATAAAATTAATCATTTAAAAAAAAAATTGGACGTTTTTTTTTTTATGAATTTTCAAATTCTTTGAAGGTTGTTGAAATTCAAAAGCGATCAAATTTTTTGTCTTAAAATCCGACAATTTGGTAATCGGACCCACTTTCGCGGCATCAACCGTGGTCTAAAAGGTCTACAAAATTAAATCCGCCCCCCCCCCCTCAAAAAAAAGATCCTCGATCATCCTGAGATTATACTACCTACCTACTCCCTCAACCAATTATGAGCTTAGGCCGAAAAGAAAGGTTCGTCTCGGTTTCCCGCTCGCATAGGCGTAAAAATCACATTTTTAGTGCATTTCTTTTTTTAAGATTTTTAAGATATTTAGTCGATAAGAAAAATGGCCACGAAGTAGACCAAAAATACAAGTCGTCTAAAAATGCAATAAGAAGAATTTCCACGTAACGCATATTTCTTTGAACTAAAAACAACAACGCATAGCTCTTATAGACCAGAAAAAGAAGTCTGTCTCTGGACCTACAGCCAAACCCCCTAAGCGCTATGCGTTTATTTAGTCAGAAAAAATAACCGTCACGCGGAAATTCCTTTTTTTATTTCATTTTTAGACCTTATTTGCGGCCAATATTTTTTTATTGACCAATCCTCCCCCCCCCCCTCAAAAAAAGTCTCTAGAAAATCTTTAAAAAAAGGGGAGAAACGCGGTTATCAAAAATGTGATTTTGTAACATGTGCATCGGGAAGTGGACAAATTTTTTTCTCGGCCTTTTAGGGTTTTGAGCACAGGGGTTGGTTGAGAGAA
The DNA here is from genome assembly GCA_023653785.1 of Ophioderma brevispina. Classification (NCBI taxonomy): domain Eukaryota; kingdom Metazoa; phylum Echinodermata; class Ophiuroidea; order Amphilepidida; family Ophiodermatidae; genus Ophioderma; species Ophioderma brevispina. The sequence goes on from JAMKCH010041226.1 coordinate 14,080, forward strand.
CTCTTCTTTTTGGGCCTTGTGTATCATCATAAAACATCCAAAATTGTTATTATGTATAGAGCGTGTTTGTGCCCAGGTATGCACATATAGAGAAAAACTTGTTTTTTTTATTAACAAAATCATTTTACGAATAAAACCATTTTGTTGGCGAGAAAAAATGTTCTCTTCTGTGTGTATATACTTTGCATTATAGAGTGCATAGACAAAATATAAAATGGTTTGCCTTTAGCTAAGTTTTACATTTCAATTCGACAAACCTGCGAAAAAATACTTTCACCAAATTCGATATGAAAGATTGTTAGGTTTAACAACTTTTTCGAATCGATAAACCTGCTTTTTCAATTAAAAAAAAAAAACTTTTTTTTCAAACTCGATAGCAATGGCTTTGAATTTTTTTTTTCAAGCCGTATTTCTCGGTTGAGAAACAAAGTTTTTGAAACAAACTCTCAAATGAGAAACTTGTGGTTTTCATTGTACATTTCTGTTTTTTTTTCACCGAAATAAAAAAAGTTTTTCTTTTTACTCTGCAAATAGCTGCCAGTCACAAATAGCTCAAAATATAATTAAGAGACCCAAAGAACTCGCGTAGATGATTTTATTCCTGTGTAAAAGTATATTGGTTCAAAATTGGTCTGGAATAATCATAATAATGATAATCAGTGAGATTTATTGAGCGCCTTTACGGTAGGCAAAGCTTTATTAATAATTTTGGAACAAATTTTCCAAGAATCATAGCGACTCCTAATTCGCCGCTCGCCAAATTGAAGGCCTGTATAAAAGTTTTCGCCAGTGTCTTTAAAGTATCTTATTCAGTGGCGTGGTTTATCTTGTTAGTCAAGAAATTTCATTGGTTTAGGTCCAAGCTCCGCCCATCCATTACTGGGTAAGATGGTAGCGCGGGCAGCAATTTACGCGGTGTAGTCGAATACATGACACTCGCAAACGGCGCTTTTATACTGCGTTCGTGGATTTCGCGTGGTACGCAATGCAATTTACGCAGCGTTACGATCCTGCGCGATGACTGTGGTTCCTTGACTTGACACATTTGTTTTTCAAGAGGGGTGCAATATTTAAATGAATAAAAAATGATGTTAGAATATTTTTGACAAATAAATTAATGTCGATAAAAAGCAAAAAATACACAATTCTAACTAAGGATGAGAATAAAGATAGATTTTTTGTTTGGCCATCCTTAGATGGTGTCATAAGGGCTGGGTATCCAATATTTTATAAAAAAAATCTTTTCTTCTCTAATCTTCTTGAGAAAATAAAGTTCGTCATCATTATCGTCAACCAATAATTCTATATTACGTTGTTTTGGTCTTATTTTTTGCAAACACAGCTATTGAGTTCTTTTCGTCATTTTCCCTTCTTTTCATTGTTTTAATTGACTTGTAGAAAGGGGGAGCCTGGTTTGCCTTGCCTGTACAACATTATAGCAATTAGATTGGTTGTTAACCTACTTTCTGGTCGAAGTCATAAAACTCATCGAATTTCTCACACGTCTTGCTATATCGTTATAAAACAAGCAAGGAGGTTTAAAAAATCGCAGATACCTCCTTGATAAATCTTCTAAATCTTAGACTAAAATGGAGAAGGAAACCATCTGAATTAGATTCAATTTTGAATGATATTACATTATATTTCAATGCATTTTGATTTCAACTTTCAATCTAAAGATAGATCCAATGAGACTAAATGTAATGTAAGAAAATTTAGAGATGACCCTGGTTTTTTAATGATGAAAATCTGAAGAATTTTTGTATACAGCCTTTTCAAAGTGTTAAATTTGCATATCCGGTGTCTCTGTCGAATCCGTAATTACCGCTTTTTTCTATAAATTTTCTTTTTTATGTTTTTAATTCAAGATTGCGTGGATGCAAGATTCAATTTAAAATATTGAAACGCTTCGCAATCAATCACTTAATTTACTAATTCATATTGACGATGGTGCAATTTGGGAGGAAAAACAAATAGAATAGAGCGGACTCCTTTAAAAGTTCTTATCATAGAAAATGATTGGAACAATGAAGACCATTGGTGGGTATTCTGATAATGGCGTTGAATTGTCCTGTTATGTAACAGAGCGTGCCAGAAAACTTGAATACGGTTTTTTTTTTACTCAGTTAGAACAGGGAGCAGCCGGGTTGGTTATTTTACTACACAATATGAACGAGAAACAAGGACCACCCCCCCCCCCACGTTAGAATTTGTTGAATTATGAAAAACCGTGTTGTTTCTGGTGCCCAAATTTGCAGTGTAGACTATTCAAAACGTGGTTTTTGTTTTGAACTAAAAAGAAAAGAAAAAAAGAAAATGCAAGGTTATTTATGGTAAGCAAGAAAATTTAAATCGAAACTCGACGACAACTGCTTAAAAACCGTATTTTTGCATGAAAATACCATTTAAACACCCTTACTAACTTTGGAAATGTTTTACTTTATGTTGATAGAGAAGACGTTTCCTAACTTATGCAAAAAACCGACATGTCCTAGCGTTCCTGTAATTAACAGTAACAGAAGAAACTGCCCAACTACTACCCTGGAACACCCTTTTAATGCAAATTTGCATGCAATTTGGTACACAATCACATTTCTACATTGCAATTATTGCAGATTTTACATGTGTATGCCCGCTAGGATGTTGTTTATATGATTAAATTCCTCACAAAATTTTGATGTTTGGTGGGACCATTTGCGCGCTGTTGTGATTTTCAACCTCTCGTCCCGCTGCCTACTTTGACTTGTATGCCATATTTTTTTGATTATATTGTAAACAATTCATTTTTCATGTATTCATATTACATAATTATTTTTATCTATTGTTTTTTTGCTATAGGCCTATTCTATGAGTTAACAAATAAAAAATGATTTGAAGATTGAAGGTAATTTGCAGTGAGATTATAAACCCTTGCGGGGCCGTTCTCATACATTAAAAAAGCTATACCGTGGTGAGTCAAAATGATTGTTCCCTCCCGGGTGTCCCGATAATCAAAAAGTATTTAAAATATTTGTAATTTTTTTAGAACATTAAGATACTATTATATTAACAATAATTACTTTCTTATTCCCATATATCAAAAATCCCGAGATTCATGTATTTTATTTTCAAGTTTAAAAAAAAATCCCCCCCCCCGTCATTTTTAAAGGGCTTCTCCCAAAATGCGCCTCGTGTCAAAGTTAGTACAGTAAACTTCATAGAGGATGAGTAAACATGTTCACAGTGTAATTTCACAACCAGGATCCAGAAAAAACGGAGATAGGCAAAGAACTGTCTTATTTTGTTGCATTATTCACCACAGTGAAGCACCAAATTATTAATATTTAATCATGAAAAAAATTATTCCAAAAAAGTCTGACCTTTGACCTTAGCCACTAAGGTGTAATCCCTTAAATTGAAACCTGGTGTTTGGGTGTGGTATTTTTTTCCACTATCTTTTGTTTTTGCCTTAGTTAATAGTTAAAAACAAGTTTCATTCCAACACCTGAAGAATTCTAAACAGTCCAAAATATAAATTGCACTTTTGTTGCATTTAATCACACTTAATAACTGGCCTGTGTTTACTCATTAGGACATTTATTACCATTTGTATCCACCAGAGTGTGTAAAGCACACCTTAGGTATCCAAATTACCAATCAATAGAATCTTGTACAAAGGCAAATCGGAGGGCCTTTATTAAAATGAATGCAGAGATTGGATTGCCGAACCAAAATGAAAAATGCAAAATTCCGTGTTAAATTATTAACACGTAATTGCCGCCCAAGCTAAAAAAAAATCCGTTAGTGCCCAAGTAAGGGGGGGGGTTCCTAGGGACCCAACCCATATAACCACTTTCCCGTGGAGTTTGATCATGACCCTAACACAAATAATGGGGGTCACGTAAGACCACATACCCACAATAAAAATGAAATCCGACCTTTGACTTGAACCTATTGCCCAGGCAGGCCAATTGAAATTGGTATACTCTTTGAACAACAGAGTGGGTCGTCACATTTCCATCCTCACAACTCCATATAAGGGGTTTGAAACCAAAATAACTCATTATATCTACTCTAGAATAACCCATTAAAATATCCTTGGCAAAATATAGCCAAATTTATACCATCTTTATTTATTCAGAAACTGCAAATCACCTTATTTTCCCATAGACTTACAACAGTTAAGAGCACTGCATGACAAATTAAAATTGATGCCTATCCATCATAAATAAAGGTATTTGATTTAAGTCTTATTATTATTAATTAATTACCTCCTAAGGTATATATCTACGCAATAAATCCAAGATTTAATTACTTTAATTTTTGAATTATTAAAATATCTTTGATTTTTTTTCCTTCCGTTAGTGCCCAAGGGGGGGGGGTTTTTTTCCCCTTTCTATGGACCCAACCTAATTAGCCGTGGGCGGATTTAAGTTGTTTTGTATCAGTAGAAGCGTATTCATAAATAGATCGGAATTAGCAAAAACACTCCTCTTGCAAAATTTGTTGCGTAACCGAGAAAACTCGCAAAAAAATTCAATGTTGGGTACTATGGAGACCCCCCACCCCTGGGCACTTAAGTGTTAAATGTACTTTTGAAGTATTTACAATTTTAAGGAGCACCTTGCCAGTTACAAGACAAATCAGGGTATTCGTGGAACAAAACCTTGACTCCACTGTACATTTAAATAGCCAGCATACAAGAAACCCCCTGGCGTGTTGATCGGTTCCATGGAATGCGGCCATATGAGTATTCGCTGATTCCCGATGACCCGGACTCTTTTCGCAATGAAGAGCCAACCACGACCTGGAGATTTTTCTCGAGCCAGAAATATCTGAATAGGATTATCCCGGAAGGGCCACTGAGAGAATATATACAATTGCAGTTATAGGGCGGTATAGATCGTTCAATACTCAAGGTAGGTCGTATGGTTCCTTCTTGTCTCTGTCTTCCATGGTGAGAGTAGAGTTAACTTGCTCATGATATATAAATAGCGCGGTCATGGCCATTAAGATGTGGCCATTGTGTTGGATAATAAGTTTGCTTGGTAGTGAAGACGGTTATATAACCAATCTTAGCACTCCATTCACTACAAATCAGCATAAGCTAATAGGTATGTGTTTGGGTATTGTGAGAAATTGGCTGCCTAGTATGCCAGGGGGTGAAACGCATTCAAAACCATCCGTTTCCCGTGCTGGGCGCTACATTTGAATGTTGCCACGGAATAATTTCAGTTTGGGTGCTTGTAACACATAATTAGTGTAATCAACTAACCGATTATTGTATAGTGCAAAGCGGCCCCCAGTATGTGGAGAAGCGGAGGCAGCGCATTGCTTTCTAATTGTTGGTACTCTAGTTGTCCTATCTAGTTTTTCTTTGTGGGGTCGGCAAAACATGCGATACGGAATTTCTAAAGATTACGTAACGTTTTGCCTCTCTATCCCAGGGGGTGAAACCCATTCAAAACCAGTCGTCCGTGCTGGGCGCTGACTTTTGAATATTGCACGGAATAATTATTAGTTTTTTGGGTGCCTTGTATACACACTTAATGTCAATTCGATACAACCAATCCGCCAAAAATATCGTGTTGGATGTTGGGATGCCATTGGGTGCGTGGAGGGCACGGGATGGCGATCTTGAAAGAAACAGGGGGGAGGAGTAAGTGGGAGGGGAAGAATAGATGGGGGAGGGACGATAAGAGTTGATTGGGTGTAGCAACTAAGTTAATTTTGTCCTACCCGCTGCCACACAACGAATGTAAATGACACATCAGTCGTCTTTGATTTAAATAACCCGCACTCATGAATACATCTTTTCACCTAAGCGCGCTTGCATTATGTGAAAAAAGAGTAAATATGACACAAAAGATCCAGTTTACAAACATTATTACAACCGACCACACTTAACACCCATTAAGTTGTATCAATCACTACCGATTAGTGTATTATACCAAAGCGGCAACCCGACTATTATGTGGAAGAGCGGAGGCAGCCATTGCTTTCATTGCTGGTACGCTAGGTTTTCTTTGTGGTCGGCAACACATGCGAGCCGGTGTATCTAAAGATTACCGTACGTTTTGCCTCTATCTATAATAGAACCTCTTGGTCTCTATCTATATAGAACCCTGTAGTGTAGCTTCTTGTTAACTTATGAAGCACAAAGGTCCTATCTAGGATCATTGAACAAGCTCCACATCTTCCCTTTTCTTCATGTTCATTCAATCAGAGGAGGTCACGCAACATGCGTTATTTTCTTGTACCCAGAAGGCAATACAATCGCTGTGACCATTATAGCTGGTCGAAAACGCTTGGAAAATGTCCTGATATTTGAGGTCCAAAATCCGTGAATTCATTATAAAATCATGTAAATGTAGAGGGAATGTCCACTACCATTCTAAGTTGGTCTAATATGACGTGAAAAGGCGTTTGGGGTTAAAAACAAACGAATTAAAATAAAACAGCGACGAATTTTAAGTTGAAAAAGCGTGGTCTCTGAAGTTATAAACTCCCCACCAAATTTTAAAAATTTTAATTTAGTTATTTTAACTTCATGTTTTTTTACATTGTAGTTTAATTTCAATTTGCCATTTATCTCTTTTGAGAGAGCGAAGACCACGGAAATGTATAACATACATATCTGGCATCCATGGATTACATGATTCATATGCTATAACGTGGGCCTAGTTTCCATCGATTTGAACTCCAGACGTGTGCAGATGTGGACAATGGCAAGGTCGTTTGCCTATTGTTTGTGAAAGCCCCGTAAAATGACTGTCAACAATTTTCTAGTGTGAACAAGAGTACTTGGGTGACCTGCGACTAACTGCATTTAAATCAGAATGTCCGTTGCAATGGAGGCTGCTCAACTCTTGTGTTGGTACATTTACGTTCTGACCCCACTTTGCCTGACTGGACTCAAGACTTCACCAGCATTTACGGCATAAAGTGCATGTGATATTGTGCTTTATTCGTAAATGCTTGCTGAAAATCCTTGAGTCGTGTCAGGCAAATTGGGGTCAGTAAATGTACCACACTCCTCAAGCTTTTCCTTTTTCCAGAGAGCATGCCCCTGAAGTTTCTCATACTTTTCCTCATTTTTTCTTGATACAAGTGTATTTTTGGAACGGAAAAAAAAAAACACCTTGCATAAATGATAAAGTAGTTGTAAAACACCAAGCCAAAATCTATAACTAGAGGTTCTTTTCATTTCGTATCCGGCGATGTCCTTTATGCCGTCATGATGACGCCATACTAGGTTATAGTTGGCACTTTTTGGTATCAATGGAAAGCGGAATAAGTATAGCTATGTCCTGGTTCTCCAAATAACATCAGGGTGCTTAGCTCCGTCCGCCTAGGTACACCATGCTACGAAAAAGTAAGGCGAGTGTTAAGACTCTTTTGCTGCCAATCTCACATTCCACTGTCATTGCTATTATTAATTCATGCTGGGACTTTTAAATGAAATGTCTATGCTTGACAGAAGCGTTATAAAACTGCGTTGTTTTCGGTTATTACTTTTCTCTCGCATTCTGGAGCCAAATACAAAATTAAGAAATCCATACCCAATTTCTTGCTTAGACATTTTAATTTGATCTCTCACTAGGTAACCCAAGCAATGCTAAAGAGCTCAGTGATACCATAATCTTTTTGATAAAAACCTATAAATACTATACTCATGTGGATGTTTGTTTTTTTTGCATGAAAAGGAGCGTAAGATTGGATTGACAATTACGGAGACACACGGCACTTACATGTCCCTGAACCAATGAAAACTACATTTACTAAAGCGGCATTCCAACATGTAGTGATGCGGTGGACCCACAGTGCGTATCAATATTGAGTCGTTTTATCCTGCCATTGGCGCTTTCAGACTGACAATGCATTTGTTAATAAATGCAAAATATCAGTCTTAGGACTTGTTACGAATATATAATAGTTGCGAATCTGCAGTTATTCATCGTAGTTGCCATTGTTACGGGCATTGATTCGACATTGTGAGCAAAATGGTTTAGGTCGGGAAACCACTCGCAACAGAAGATTTCATAGTTACGAAACCACGAATGCTTCGAAGTTCTGATTTCGTAGCTACACATCTTCTGTTGCGTGTGATTTCCGTGCCTATTTATACGATAAGACGGATATATATACAAGCCATCAGGGATGTTTTCTGTTTTCCAACTTGTTGAATGTGAGGATATCAATTTCGCCTTGGGTCGTTTTCGTTTATACTGTTTATGAAGGTCATTGACTGTGACGCCTGGGGTCGTTTTCGTCCATGCTTTATGAATGTTATTAAGCAATGTGTGCCCAAAAGATGTGCCATTTGTGAAGACAATGATCCTCCTTAGCTTAATGACCAGGCCTTGTGCTTAACTTATTCATCAGTTTCTCCCGCAAGGCCAGCTTTGGCTAGATCATGTGAACTGGGCGTCAAGCTAGTGTAACGTGAGTAGCCTTGCTTTGTTTATGTTGTGTTGACAGGCCAAAATACATTATTTTGGAAAGTGAAAAAAATATAAATATGTACAGTCTGAGTCCAAAAAACCCGACATTTCAAAATAAACAATAATTTAAATAGTTAAGAATTATTAAGTGTCGTTCAATCAAGTTTAACCAATAATATTGTTTGTGTCAACATTGAAATCTATTATAGTATTGTTATGCTATTAGAATTATGATTATATTCAGGTATTGTTAGATTATATGAAGTGTACTGTCTGCCAGGAGGTACACATGACGTTATTTCGTTTGACCTGCTCAAATTTAATTTTTCTCTGGCAGCCATGCGACTTCATTATGTTCAGATTAATGCCCGCATACTATATGACAGGTATGTGTGCGATTTGAGTGTTTTGTGTGATATGAGTTTGAGTGAGGTGAGGTGGGTTTTGTGTGAGGAGTTATTGCTTGTAAGTTAGTAACCACTTTTTCGTGTGTTTGAGTGGGTTATTTTTGTAGATGTTCTTTCTAACCACTTTTTGATGTGTGTGGGTTGTATATTTTATATTGTATCTTTTTACTAGGGGTGCATTCATTTTGACAGGCATTTGATCCTCTTGTACCTCCTCCATCTTTTGGGTTTATATTTTGTTTTTGTTATTATTCTGATGGAAAATAAATTGATTGATGATGAATGTTTGCTTTGGTATAAAGAGGGATAAACGGGCTTTCAGAAAACATTTATTTGGTGTTCATTGGACTTGGAGGAAAAGTTATGCCTTATTTTGCTGATGAGACTTTAAAAATCCTGTTTGGTCGATTTGGAGCAACAAAGATGCATCGTTTACATAGAGTACCATGGTCTTCAGCAGGATTTGAGTCGTAAAAAAATGAACTCCCAAATTATTGTAAACAGTAGAAGGTGAGAGAATAATTGAAGGATTCTGAATAATATCCAGAGATTACAAAAGAATATGCTGAGTGAAAAAAAAATGTTCAATTTTCCCAATAAAAAAAGTCAAGATAGTGGTGTAAGACCACAGTTTACTTTGGTCTGTTGGTTCAGCAAGAATAGTGGGGTTTACCTACAAACTGGGAAGCCAAAGGAAACCATAGAAGTTTGATTCAGCTTGAAAAACAGCGGGATATTTATATTTAAGTTTTAATTTCAAATTTTTAAAAACTTTAGCTTGTAGAATGTATTTGTGCAAAATAATTTACATTTGAGATTTTTTTTTTTTGTAAAACAAAAAAAAAAAATCTCTGGCATGTTTCATTATGTTCATGAACGAGACCTTTATATGAAGCGATTTCAATAAATGACTCTTGTGAATTGAACAATGGTAATTTAATTTGTGAAGATATTTTACTTTTTAATTAGGGGGTGTGATAATTAAAAAAAAATTTTATTCAAACTGATAATTTTGCGAGAAGAAATCGATACCAACTGAAAATTGTCTTTGTTGAATTGTCTTTGCATAATATGTTTGGTATACGTCAGTGTCAGTTCTCTCCGCATTGTATGGCGAAAATCGGCCCCACCAAAAAGAATTTTTAGGTTTTCTGAACAAAAGTTCCGAAAAGACACCAAATAAAAATCTTCTTCTGATAGCCTGTTTATCCCTGTAAACAAACAAAGCAAACATCAAAATCAAATAACGTTTAACCTTTGAAGAAAAAATCTTTTTCTGAATTTAGGGTTGTTAATTGCTACTCACAACTGTGTACATCATGGAACACAGATTATAAAGAATCGCTTCCACCTCATATTAATGGGAATTGCGACACTTAATTCTTGATTTTCTAAAGCAAAATTATATTGAGTCTCTTTCTACCATAGTTTTATCTTTTTCGCGTTCTCGTTGTTTATCCCAAGTCATTTGGACGATTAATTAAAATTTGCTTTCTATACTTTAGTTCAGCGTTCATCATTATCCTAGTTCGGTCTGGCAGTTTGCCGAATGTAACAATAAATAGATGCTATTTATCGAACTAATCAACAGGAATGGTTTCCGCTTGGGATTCCATGCTCTCCTCTTTGGCAACCATGGTGAATGCAGAATATCCTTGGCGGTTAAGTGTAGATGAAAAAAAAAAAAAAAAAAAACCTGCAAACTTTCAAGGTATCACAAAGTAAACGTCGAAGAAAGGAACTTCAGCTTTATTAAGGAGCATTCGGACTATAGACACATGCCGTTTGTTACTGAATCCTTGAAGAGTGTATTCGTGAAAATCTCAGGTGATTCTAATCATTAGGTGCTATAATGAAATATTTGCCACAATGGCCATCAATGGGCGCTGTTCCCACCCCCTATTGAAAGGAAAGAGTTCAGGTAGACGTTTAGGCCACACAGCCATGAAGGATGGAAATGGAGTACAAAACTTTTCTATTGATAGTTTTTAGTTCCTTAGGGGCCTAAGCCCAATAATTTTTGGAGGGTGTGCAAAAATTTTTTACAGTGCCCATTTTAAAAGCCAATATGGCTGCTTACCATGTCCAAAATCACTGATAATCCCTTAAGTATTTACGACAGAGACAAATATTTCTGGGTACTCCGGTGTTTAAGCACGAGAAAGTGTTGATAAAGTATTATATCATTACATTGCCACAAAAAATCCAATATGGCTGATCAAAGTCAAATATGCTTCTGGAATCATTAAAATGATCTTTAACTCCATTAACCTATTACGCTACTTGAATACTGCTGAACACCAAAATATGTTCTGCAGGTGTTCAGCATCTGTTCAATTGATCACACTCTGCAAGTTTACTTAACACTCTAGAATGCATTTCCAACGCATCCGGGCACGTAAGTGTTCTGCACATTTGCAGTGTAGGGCTTTAATTACAGTGTCTATATGCATGTTCTGCTTTACACTTAGGAGATACAATGTATTTGAATCACTAGACACCCTTATTGGCATTTTCTGTATATACATTTTCAAAATTCAGAGGGCAGCCAATACAGACGCCTTTAACAATAGTAAAACCTACATTATATTATAGTTGACATCAACTAATATTATTATAAAGGTGTTAAATTAAGGGATTTGATAAGTATTTGACATTTGACATTCTTATCTGGGAAATTTTATGTTGCTTTGACGTACAAAAATGTAAGATGGGGGCCAATGTGGCTGTCTTTTTACCTCTTTAAAATTATACATTACGATAGATCTGTGTGTATTAGTTAAAACACAATCAATGTTATTAAACGTTTAAATTGAAGTAGGGAGAGTTTGTCTTTGAGCATTTAATAACTTCGTATTGTATAATTCTTTGACAACAACTAAAATTCAAACTGACGGTCAGTATATTATGACTATTTGACAATTCGTAGGTTTTAAATATCTTAAAAGGCAGCCATTTGGTTTCTATCTGATTGGTAAGCTGTTAACACACCGAAAGGTCAGAGATGAGTGCCTACGGGGTATAGAGCGCAGAATTATGGCTCTCTATCACAAACTTCATGAGTATGGTAATTGAATGATTTCAGGGCATATTGGGTTTAAGGGTGGCCATATTGGATTTGATGGTAAATGTTTGTCAAAATCACGTCAATAAACCGGTCCAAAAGATTCCCCGTGCTTTAAACCTGGATCTAGTGCATAAAATTATGGCCATTTGAAATGAATTTGAGAGTGATAGCGGCCATATGGATTTCTAGAAAATGGCCCTGCTCGAAAGTTTGCACACCCTCCAGAAATTTTAGCTTAGGTCATCTTGACAAAACATAGATCAATAGACAAGTCGTACTCCATTTCCACCCTGTGCCCACCATTCCTCCTGGAATAAAATTACATTGCGCAATTTTTCCTGCAGAGGAAGATCGAAATCGCGTGTTTGAAGTGATTTGGGAGACGAGGATTTTTGGATTCACGAAAAATGTAGAGTAACTTTAATGTCGGAAGCATTTTTTATTAAGGCAAGGAAAGCTCTTGCATTTATATGATGATGAATTCGGTAGAATAAGTGGTAGTTTAGTGGTTGGATTAAATGGGAATTGTTATAATAGGAAATAAATAATGAACCGTTCTTTTTCAAGAAAAACAAAACAATGTTCCATGATTATGTGTTTTGTTTTTCTGTTGTCCCCCTCAATCTGCTTTACCTCATCATTTTGTCAATATATACACAGATTGCACATGTTAGAAAACTAAAATGACTCATTTAGATTCATTTCAACATGGAGATGTTGCTTTCTGGGACTCACTGATTAGTAATGAGAACTACCAGTCTAGTGAGTAGAAGGGGGATGTACACACAACTTGAAATCATGTCTCTATGACCTATCAGAAACAAATGCAAAAGACAACGATACAATGGTTAGTTTTATTTTTTGTTTAAAACAAAGGTGTCCCATGATCCTTTTTATGCAAATTTATGCAAATTAGTATCCGTTACAGAAAAAATAAAATTTGTTGGATACCTCAGCATTGCTGTGATAACTTACCACAGATGACCCAAAGATCTCGTTGCCGTGATGCTAACATCTTCATCATGCTCAGCAGAGTTTCTACTAACTGAGAGCGTAGTGAATCATAAAACCAAGGTGAATATGCAAATGGTAGTTACAGAGGTTTCACATCTCTTTAATTCTTCATTTTTTTAAAAAAAGGCAAGCTGAATGAAGTAAACTATGGATTTTTTTGATGACTGACATTTATAAGAATGCTCCAAGACTGTGAAAAAAAAAAAAGGTTTTTGGGTAGGGGTTGCCATGCGAGTATCGTCGATACTCTTTGGCTTTATGAACCTAATACTCTTGGTTAAGGTCTTAGTTCGCAAATGTGGAAGATCGGAAGCATGAGAATGATGGCTTGGACTTCAACAGCAAAGAGGGCTTCGACTATCGTCAATGAAATGAAACGAGACCCATTTTCTCGACCTGTGATTCAGTTTACTCCCTTTCTTCTTCCAAATGAGAAGAATTGAGTCACACTGCCTCTGGTGGGGAAGGATGAGTCCACCGGAAGACAATTCGCGAGGAGAGTCGATGTCAGTGCATAGTTGATGCTTCCGGTTGCAGGTCCCAGCAGATTGAGATTAGCAGTAACGTACTGATAACACTGACTGCGATATCCAGTCATTCCATATCCTCAGGGAGTTTGGCAGGTATCTGATACAGACTGATGCATTCGAAATGGAGCCCATGTGATTGGCGGAGATGTCGCTCCATGAAGCTGGTCCATTTATTACTTGAAAGAAACTACCGAGTGGAGTAAACAATACAATGATAGCGCATGAAATGATGCGGTTGGTAGAGCTCATTGGAGACCGCAGGAATCATTTACTCGTTCCGATTGTTAACCCTGAATTGGTATAAGTTTTTCGTAGCATATGAAAAATGCTGCATTTTGTTATGTCGTATGAATTTTCAGCTGTCAAATCCATTTCTTTCAGAAAATAGAGACCAATTTGTGAAAGCGACAAAAAAATGAAAAAAAAAAAAAAAACAATAATACAGGGTGTCCCAAAAAAGGGGTCAGCAGATAAACTCTGATTCCTCAAAAAAAAACTGCTGAAGCTATGAATTTTATTTATGGAGGCATATTATGTTATATTTTGTGCAAATTCCATGACATCCGCCCATGAAGCCAGAGACATAACGAATTATTAAAGACCCTCTGTTTTTCATCCATTCCAATGGGATTTTCAGTACATCAGATAGATTGTGGTTCAATAGTAGGCATTGACTAAATGATAACCTACGAACCTGAAGGTGAATGCATTGCAGAGGCTTTATATGATAAATATATGCATGATATATATTAATAACTTTAGTGGACAATACTCATTCTAAAGGGTTACCTGTTGCAATATTAATTGTCAGTGGCGTATGTAAATTGCACTATTTTAAGAAAGAATGGATGTTGCTGGAAATGGGAATTTTAGATCAAGTCAATTAATTGTAAAGTAGAGAAATTAATACAATAAATGGACAGGTGTGATCCTCTTGGCTTAGTTCAATGAAGAATGGATGGTATGGTTACGCTCCACGTATCAAAATCATGGCGAGTTTCCCGAGCATGTCGAGTTTCACGCGCCGTGACGAGTTTTCCTCGCCATTGTCGAGTGTGCAGCGTTAATGTCGAGTTTACAGCGGCGATCTGCCCGTTGCCTCTTATAGTAAGTCCGAGTTCCATCTGCTAACTGGATTTTGCATCTTCATAGTCAGCTCTTGTCCTGAGCTTGACATATATATAGCCTCGTCTGACAGTGCCCTTACGCGCGCCAGTACTGTGACCATATCATGTGCGCGCACGCTTCTTCACTCGCTAGCTATCATGCTCGAGTTTCTACAGGAATGTGTATGAATACGAGTCTTTCTCGCCACTATGCGATTGTGGCAATGCACGCGCACTATAATGACGTATGCTTTACAGCTATGGCGCTTTGATGTACGTCCACCTTTAGCTCTGTTGCACAGTTTCCTTTCCCTACTACATCTTGAGGCTCCCCCCGTCTCTACGTTTTGTGCTCCATCCCATACTGGTCGAATTTGACATAATCATGTGCCAGTTTCAAATAATCTCGACATGATTTTTTCTATACAACTTGAGGATAAAACTCGACATGATTTTGGGTGTATGTGCTAAAAAATCATGGCGAGTTTCTCTGCTTGACCGAAAGAAATAAATCATGTCGAGTTTGCGAATGTTGATGAAAACAATCATGTCGAGTTTGCTTCATTTGAGAAAAAAATCATGTCCAGTTTGCACATGTTGAAAAAAAAGCAATGTCCGTTTTTTAAAAACCGCCATGTATTTATTGGAATGATTTATTCTGGACATGATTTATAGGAAAACTCGGCACATGAGAGTTCAAAATGGAGCAGCGTGTAAACTAGACATGTAGCGGGGTGGAGGAAACTCTATACAAGCGCATGGAAACTCGCATGATTTGATACGTGGAGCGTGCCAGATGGGACGTTCCTTCAATTGTGTTATTTATAAAAACCTTCACAAAGATTGAGAAACTTCAAGAGAAAATCGTATCTGTTGTGTCATTACACGTTTGGGTCTGGTTAAAAGATCCCCGGCAAACCTGCCGAGCAAAGGACTTTCATGTCCCACTACGCTATTTTAATTCTTTTATTTATAAAAAGGAATGGACTATCAGCATGACATTTAAACACATGTGCCATGCACTTAGTTACAATTTAGGATATTTTATCACAAAAACTGCACATGTAGAGATAACAAAATAGACATACGGCAACGTTTAATTTTGATGATCATAATTGTTTAGAATGCATCTATTAGGCTCAATCATTGCACGTTTATTATTCCTAATGCGGCATCCTGTTTGCCACTTAATCTTAAAACTAATACGGTGCATTTCTATTTCCTTATCGTATGCCATGAATACAGCAGACCTTCAAGGGTTGGCAATCGCTATTGCAAGTTACCATGAGAAGGAAAAGTCACATCTTCAGTAGTTGTCGAGAAAATCGGGTTTATCTGCTTTGCACCATTTTTGGGCCACACTGATTGACACAGTGTGGAATAGGGCTTTGCAATATGCAAGCTGGTTACAACTAAATTTGGCGGTGATTGTATGCAAAATCCTAGTTATCTTATAATGAGTCTATTGTTGCGCAGCATTCCATATTAAACGTTTTGTCTAAGGCAGGGTGCGTCAGTTTTTTTATGGTAAAATTGTGGCGATGATTCATGTGAATCCATGGTTAAGCTCCCCGCCTTTGTTAGTCGGTGCCGTCTATGCCAATCGGTCGCGATCAGCACTCAGCTTTTGTGTGAAACCTCTTGGGCTGTCGCTTTGACCCATACAATACTTCTGTGGGGTCACGTCAAAAATCGTGCTGCTATATTTCGTGTAATTCTTTACATAGACTGAGTGTGTTTTTAATCTTGAACATAAAACATTGGCATCAGCGATGGGTCGAGAAGGGGAACGAAGAGATCGCAGACTAGATCGAAGTTTTACCGTAAGGTATCTAGGCAATTGGAGAAAATTCGCCCGGACAATTCAGCAGCAACGATAAATCCTCCACTAAGACAGACAAGGTCTCAGGCACGAGCCATACGGGAAGTTGACTAATCAATCATCGGGTATTGTGATACGGTATCGGACAATCGGGTGCAGAATCTTACACAAATGGCCGCCAGTATTGTCAGTGCCGGTAGTGGTGGCCAAATCAAGCAAGTCAATCAGGGCAAGTCAAGTGCTTTGGTATCGTCAGCTTCAACTAATTCAGCCCCGGTAATCAGACAAGTTCAAGTACCATCGTATCGTTTGCATCTAATTCTTCAGCCCCGATTAATTAGTGGTAATAACTCAAGTTCTTTTGGGGCGGTTTTGCCGCGAATTCACAGAATCGGGGCAGTAGCATTTTGTGGATAAAGTGCCTGCAAACCCATGTCAGGATCAACAAGTGGATCGAATAGTGTGGTTAGTGTCCAGTTACGCAGCCCAATTTTCCGTTCCTGTGTCAACAAATGCTAACTGTGGACATTCTCAAGTATCAATTAGCGGCAGCCAGTGGTCCGCGATGTGTCAAGGTCAAGATGTAGCTTCTGGGGTAAAATGCCCAGTAGTGACTAGCAGTGGGTCTCAAGCACCAACTAAAGTAGTAATTCAAAAAAAAAGCTCCTGAAAGTGAACATTTCTGTTGGAGTGGGATGCTTTATTGCAAGGACAAAGATCCGGTGAGCTAACTGTACTGAAATAATGCCTAGTGGTAATAATATTAGCAGTGTCACTCGTGGTATTGTACTACTAGTAGGTCACAGATGTTTGGATCAGTAAATGCAGGTGATTGATTTTGTAGGCATACCATTGCCATCAATTTTTATGAGTCTCTCACTTTCAGTATGCTCTCCCCTTAGGCTGTGCTCTTCCCCAAAGTTTGAAAGATAAAATAATTAGTAGTACATTTGTTGGCTTCTATCCTTACTAGATCTCAAATGATATGTAACACCTTAGAATTTGCCGTGTCCCTAAACGATCTGCAAAATTACGTGGCAGATTGTAGGCAAAAGAGGAGGATTACGTCCATTAATACATGGACCACAGCATTTTTTTTTCGGCATGTTTACCTTTTTCAGGCCCCTCCCTCATCGCACTCAGGAACTGTTGAAGTATGATATTAATTCGCCTCTGCAGCGGCTCGATATTAAGGGGGGGGTTGGGAGAATTATGACAGACAGTTTAGGCTGCGTCAGCAAACCGTACGCGTACCATTGAGATCTTGGGCAACTTTAGATAATGAATTGTGGACTTTAGTGGTCGCTTCCCAGTTCCATATACCTCGGGTATAGTTCCAAGGGTCACCTGCTGGGGCAGGGGGACCTGCAAGATCCTTTCGAGGGTTTCAGAATAATTCAGCAACTTGCAAGATGTAGGTGGTAGAGGCCAGGCCCAATCAGTCAAGTGTGGTATGCATCAACGCCTCAGGATGTGCAAGAGAGCGATGCAAATTTCAGCAAAATGCTCCTTGATGTCAGGCATTCGGCATGGTGAATCAGAATGAAAAAATTCCGCAGAGTAGGTAGGCCTATGACACAGGAAGGCCTAATTTCACAGCATGTAATTCTCCTTTGTTCTAAAGCTCACGCATGGGTTCAGGGCCTCCTCTTTTGCATTGTTGCAAGTATGTTTCTCCAGTTGTTGTTCAAAATTGGTGCCTTTTTAAATCAAATCCTCTCAGGCAGGATGCAAAAATTTATTTGAAGGTTTTACTTTTGGTTTTAGTTGCGGTTTTTGGGTCCTCGCGGGCTAAAGATGCGCAAAATTGTTCTCAGTTGTCAAAGATCCCTTTATGGCTCGAGAAAAGGTGATGAAAGAGGTTAAGTTGGGTAGAATCGCTGCGTCCATCAAATCGAGACCTATCGTTAATCTTAGATTTCACCTATAGGTCTTGTTCCCAAAGCGGAAAAAGGTAAATTCCGATTGATAACCATTTGTCCTATCATTCGGGTGATTAGTAATGATGGTATTAGATTAGACAGCTTTGTGCAGGTACAGTATACTAGCTTTGATGTCGCCGTGAAATTGGTAGCAAGTGTGGGTAAAAGGTGCGCTGATGGCAAAGGCAGACATCGTGTGCTTAGACTTCTACCTATTCTCCTCAGGATTTTGTTTGCTTGTATAAGATCGGGAGTGAATTCTTTGTGTGGACAAAGCACTTCCAATGGGGTCTTCTTGTTCGCCAGCCTTGTTTGAGAAATGTTCTTCTTCATGAATGGGTGGTTAAGCTAGGGCAAGGAACTAAGTTATGCCATATGAGGGATGGTTGGATGTTGGGTCTAGTTTGTTATTCGTCGAGGTTTTTTTATAATTGTTTTGATGTGGGTGTTTTTTTGATCCTTGATGTAGGTAGTACAGAGTGTATCAAGCCCCTAACTGGTAGACGTCTGGTTGATTGTTTTGAGGGCGTGTGTGCGGAACTAGGCGTCCCATGCTGTAGGGAAATCGAGTTGGCCCTCAACAAGTTGTCTTTCTTAGGCTTAGAAATTGACTCTGTTAACAGCAGGTTACTGTTCCTCTGGTCAAGTTAGTGGCAATTAAGAGAAAGTGAAAGCGCCTCAGGCGCGGAAGGTCGCTGAAAGATTTGCAGTCTTTGGGTTGGCTCGTTGTCGTCATTTGTAGAGCTGTGACACCTGGTAGAGCTTTTCTAAGACGCTTAATCGATTTACAATGGTGGAGTGGAAAAGTACCTTGTACTAAGATTAGGTTGTCAGCTGGTTCCAAGGCAGATTGAGGATTTGGCTCAGTTTTGAACCATTTTCAAATGTGGGTCCTCAATGTTTTTGATCAGTTCGGGTAAGTAATCAAGATTTGCAGTTTTACACAGATGCAAGTGGTATCGGTTTCGGATGGTTATTTCAATGGATCTTGTTTGACAGGGAAAATGGCCTTTGATCGTTTTTCTGAATCGCATTCGGTTGCGTGGTTGCGAATTGTTCCGTAGTGTAGGCGTTAGTCCTTGGGGTGTACCAGCTTCGTGTAAACGTATGGGTTGAGAAACAGCAATATGGCGGTAGTTTCAGGATCAATAATCAAACCTCTAAATGCCCTCAAATATGGGTGTGTTAGATTTTGAGTCTGCAAGCCTTAAAAATTAATTTGTTTTTTGTGTCGTCCTGTTCCTGGAAAGTTAATAATCTTGCTGACGACACGGTCCGTTTTCAGATGGAAGATTTGGCGGAAGCACCTCATGCACGAGTGGGTTTAGCAGTACCGACTTATGTGGAAAATCTGAATGCTGAAGTAAGAAGGCTATAGCTTCGTCCTTGGCGAAGAGTACTTACACATCTTATAGAAGAGGTGTAGAGAGTTTGATTCGTTTTAGAATTGGTACAAGTCTTATTAATTGTTGGCCAGCTCCTTGTCAACACTTGATTGCATATATTGCTCATTTGTCCATTCAGGGTCGCGCTGCATCTTCAATTGTGGTTGAAGTTTCGGCTTTGTCTTTCGTGCATAGAATCAATAAATGGGAAGATCCTACAGACAATTTCATTGTGCAAAAGTTAAAAGTAGGCTGTAGGCGCTTGAATGCTGTTTCAAGATACAAGGTGCCCTATAACTCGTCCAATTTTACAGAAGTTAATTCCTGTTTTGAAAACTGTTTGCTCTTCAGCATATGAGGCATCTCTTTTCAGAGCTGCTTTTCTTGTAGCCTTTAATGGATTATTGAGAGTTGGTGAAATGGCGAAAACGTTCGAATGTTGACGCTCCAAACTTCTTTCGATTGGTGATGTTGAGTTCAGAGGTGAATTTTGCAATGTGTTGGTATTGTTCTTGAGATTTTCAAAGTGTGATCAAATGGGGGTGGGGTGTCCGATTTACTGTTATAGAGCTTCATCACCTGAGCTTTGCCCAGTTCTTGCAATGCTAGATTTTTTGAAGCTAAGACCTCAAGTTGAGGGTCCTCTTTTCATCCATTTTGGGCTTAACCCCCTCACCTCATCACATTTTTCCTCAGTTTTAAAGAAGGCCATAGCAATGATTGGTCTAGATCCTACATTATTTAGTCCCCCATAGTTTTAGGATAGGGGGGGCAACCTCAGCGGCAGTTAATGGCACTCCAGTTGAGGTGATTATGAGGATGGTCGCTGGCGTTCCAGATGTGTTTCTAGGTATATAAGACCTGGCCAAGTTATCCACCCTGGTAATAATTTTTTCCAATTCTTCTAGTGTTTTTTATACCTTTGTGTGAGGGAAAAGGAAGGATTCAAATTATTGGGTAGTTGTGAAAAAAAATGTAGTGTGGGGTAGTAACATTCTGCATAATAGAACTTTTTTTTTGAATAATTATTTTTTGGTCACTTCTACCCCCTTTTATCAGAATCTATGAAGAACATGGGTGAGTTGGGGTTCAAATTGTCAGATGGCTGGAGAGCAATCAAAACTAGGGGCGGAGGCCAGAACGCTATTGGAAAGGCTCGTGGTGCGCGTTATAGAAGGCTTGGCCAACCGTTTGAGTGCCCTACCTAGATCGAAACATTTCCTACAAACGCTGGTGTTACATCTGGGCACTAATGACATTTGTGCTGCTCCGTTTGGTTCAACTCGTGAAAGAATCCGTGCGAATTTGAAGGACATGCGCAATTTACCTCATCAAGAATTCGATGTCTGAGATTTACCACGCCTTTTTATTATGGTTGAAAACGAGTAGAGTGATGGCCGAAGGTAAACAATCAAGGTTGAATCAGGTTTGCACGGGAAAATGGCAGGGAATTGGATAAGCCAATTCATCTACAATGGTGACCTTTCCCCCTGCACCATGAGTTCTTACAGAAGAGATGGGTTCACTTGTCTGAGCAGTGTACATTAGGTTTAGGCAGAACCTTGAACTGCCCTCCTGTTCTTCAATGACTTCTGGTGCCTTCACTTTCCCCCCTCATGTGTCCTACATGTAAATTCCTAAATTCCTGATTTTGGGTCAATGGTTTTCTCGCTGTCAAGTCTGGTGACCGTTTTGGCATGGAAGAAAATGATGCTAAAGAAAATGTGCTGTTTCACTGTTCAAGTCTTTTGACCCATTTTGGCATGAAAGTGTGGAAAATGTGTTTTTCTCACCTGTCAAGTCTTTTGGCCATCGGCGGGGGGGGGGGGGGGGGTGAGTCAATTCCTTTCAGCCATGAACTTGTTTGGCAGTGCGATTTTATTTTGGCTCCCTTTTGAGCAAAAATATGCAATTAAATTATATATATGATGAATTGGAAATATATAAGCTTGAAGTTCTAATAAGTCTATAAATATTTCATGTCTAGGCTGATATCACTGTAACTTATATTCAGATGTTAGCTGTATGAATTGGATGGTTGGGTCACATCCCTCTCCTCATCTGTCAGCCTTATTTATGTATGCAAATTTAGTTTAAAGAGCTAATATAAGCTTATACTGACAAAATACGTGGTTTAAAAGCAATTTGTGAGTTTGAGTAAATATCACAGATGCTCCGTCTGTGTGTCGTTGGGCGGACTCCTCTCTGACATCTATTATATATTTCATGGACATATAATGTACTAAGTTATGTCATGGGACAAGGTTGCTGTTGCAAAGGAATTACAAAAATGTGAGTGTAAATATCAGATTATCTGTTGATACAGGCTGGGTTTAGTCTCCCTCCTTTCTGTTTATATGACTATAAAAAATATGTTACCAAGATGGTCAATACAGATGCACCTGTCTGTATATGAGTGTGAAGTTTGGGTCATCTCCTCGTGAATATCATGAATGTAATCTTTTGCAAATTACCATGCTAATGAGATCTAATCTAAACCGTCAGATGCTGTAGCTGTCTGGGGTAAGAATGGTGAGGGTGATCCCCATTGAATTAAGGTGGGTGTTAACACCTTGCAACACTGTCGTGTTAATGGCAAAATCAAATAACCTCCACAGATGTGGTAAGGTATGGCATATCTCATTTTTGGTGTGCTTAGATTTTTCCACCCGAGTCCTAGACAAACCCTATTGTATAGGGTTCGTGTGGACCCAACATTTTGTTTTCGCTCTCAATGCTTTAATGTTAACGTGATTTTGGCGAAAGCAAACAAATCGCCATGGATTTTGATGCTTATTAGCATACATAAGCTTGTGGTGGCGCTAAGATTTGCTTTGTCCTTAATCGTATGGGAGTAACTTTTTAATTTTTTAGTTTTATTTCGCCAATGTAATCTATTTATGGAAAAAGTCCTTAGAGAAAAGTGTTTTTTCCCGAAGGAAAAAGTTGGTTAGGTAAAAGGACGAAAAGTTGGTTAGGTAAACGAGATAGATATTTGTTCTGAACCTACAAAGAAAAAAACAAGTTTTGGTAGTTTTCATACTAAAGAGCGGAGGTGTCGGAAAGTTCGCCTTTTTGCGTATAATTTAGACTTTTGATAGTGCTAAAACAACAGATTTGAGTTATAGCATGGCTCAGAAAAAATGGCAACGACTTCAAGATCACAGTAATGTAAACAACATTATAAGATCTTTATAAATATATAGCCAGATTTAAGTACACGCCTTTTATTTAGGTGATACCATTATTTAAAATAGGGGTGCTTTTTTGGAAAAATGCACATTTCAAAAACGACTCTTTTGAAAAGTCCCATCAATCGAAAAGTACCTTTTTTTAATTTTGTGGTTTTCCAGGGTACATAAATGACATGTTGTTTTGTAGCTACAAAGAAAAAAAGGTATTTTTGCAGAAGAGCAGGTGTTGCCAGAAAGTAGAAAGTTAGATTTTGGTGCGTGTTTAATTTGACCGGGATATTCGGTTACTGGAAAACACTCAATGGAACCACCTCTGTATTTTATATTTTTTCCATGATTAATATTGACAAATTATCAATGTTACGAATTAAATAATTGTCCCAAAAAAATAAATTTACATTTGAAATTGTCATCAGTTGCTCAAAATCTAACCAATGTGAAGGGACAATCAAGGGAATTGTCAAAACATTACATAAAGAAACAATTTGGGGTGTCTAATTTGGTATGACAAAACTGATATTGCAAAAATGATAACCAGCCTAAGTAAGACCAATGAGGGGTTTCCCCGTGTTGTTACTTAGATTAATCGGTGCCTTTGGTCTGACATTATCACTTTGTTTGCATTTTATTTGCTTGTGGTTTGTCTGTTTTAAACTCACGTCTACCAAAGGGGGGGGGGGTACGGGTACCACCCCCTAGTGAACTTTGCTCAGTGCGCTAAAATGCCAAAAGCTTGGTAAAAAGCTTCTAAGTAATCATTCTCTCCTCCGTTCTGGTTAATTTTAGCGAAAAAAAATGTGAAGTAGCATTTTTCACCGGGGTTAGGGTATATGCCGTCTCAAAATCGAAGGGTAAGGGGGGAAAGGTGGTGCCACCTGAGTATTATTTTTTATGGGCATTTTTGAAAATAGTATTTATTGCACAGTATGTCTCTAAAACTATGTTTATTTAAAAACAAAACTTGTCATTTGTCATCATTTAGAGCTGTGAAAAAACGCATGGAAATCGATATTCCTAACTTTTTTAGCGCAAAAGTGGGAATTTAGCTATTTTCTGTGGGAAAAAGGAAAATGCCAATTTCGCCGACTCGCGGACGTGGATGACGTTCATTGTGTGCATACTAGTTATGTTGGTACTTATTGTGGTATCAATGGAAGAGGAGGACATTGTTTGGTCATATATGTGCCCCTAGCCAAATAGGGCATTGAGTAAAAGTTTTCAATGTAAATTCCCACACTTTGAATATACATACAGTAATCAATTTCGCAAAGTCTCTGCCATTTTGGCGTGATGCTTCAAACTGACCCTAGGTGACCTTTGAGTCTGCGTTTGGTCTGGGGCTATTATGTGCTCCAAAACTTTACTCAAAGTGAGCCTGTGTGAATGCAAAATTGTGAAATTCTAAGCCAATGGCCTCCAAGGATCCGTGATTCACTGAAGGGTCTTTACCCCCCCCTCACCACCACCACCACCCAACAACAAAACAATCCTTATGTAAATTGCATTAAAAATTATCAAAGGTTGTGGCTAAGTGGGACTAACAATCTATAATCGCGTCTAATCTTCTGAAACAAATGACACGCGCGCGTCTGTTGGCTTGAGTATTTGTGATTCCCGTTGTCAAGCGTTGTCACACACTTCCGGGTTTCGCGCTCGTAGCCAGAACTTTGTTTCAGAATTACTGACGAAACGAAACGAAAAGTATAGGTTTGGATTTTCAGTGGACACAACAGAAAACACATACACGGCGCACCCTCGCATGCACACTCACACATACGTCAGGTATAGAACTAGAAGATCGCCTAGGGGTGGAGCTTATCACAAGTCTTGTGCCAAATTTTCTTTAAGGCAAAGGGTTAATGCATACATACATTGTAATGGTCCAAACAATTTCCACAATGAGCTATGATTCAATCGATTTAATGGCCATAAAGTCCATTAGATTGGATAAAAACATGAAATGGTTCTTTTACTGACCCTGTGTGACCTTTGAAGGCCAAGGTCAGTGACCCTCATTAATGACCTAACAGATGAAATATGGTACTTTATTCCATTTTTTCATTATCTAAGTATTTAAAACTTGCAAAAGGTGATTTGGTCTCTAGTGGCATAACCAGTTTTTTGCAGGGTTGGAGAAGGAGGAAAGAGAAAAGAAAGTAGGGCACATATATATTTCAGGGGCAAGCACTATAATTTTCACTGTAATTGGTGCATGTAACAGCAAAAATCATTCTTCCAACGGGGAAAGATGCTTCCCCAGTTACAGGCATGGTTTACGCCAAGATGTGGTTGTGTTTCATCTTATACCAACCAAAAGATGTCCCCCTGTTGCAAATAAGTGTTCATCTGTATGAAAATCATAAAATTAGCTTACACGCGTGTCTGTGCACGTGTGGGTGTTATGGCTGCGTTTTGAAAAAAGTGTTGGTGTGTGGGGGGGGCATTGATTGAAACCTCATTAGTAAAATCATTTAGAATAAGTTTTTCAGGTAAGGTATGAAACTCTAAAAACACGAATTCATATTGAAATTCGATCTTCCTTTTTCTAAAAACTATTGGCAGAGACACTTATTCAAAAAATATTCAGTATGATGTTTAAGGTTGGTACCAAAAAACAAGAAGCTGAAAGTCAATTTGAGCTATATTTGCATGCATTAGATTTACCAAATGTAATGACATTCGGTATGAGAACATCACAAAAATCTTTGTATTTGATTACAAAATGTGATCAAACCTATCACCAGAAGAAGCCCATAATTATCCATTATTTCCAAAAATTAAAATTCTGGTGGGGAGAGGACTTGAAATCTATGGGGTGAATGCCAACAAAAACTGCTTGGTTAGACCTGATGAAATTTATAGATGTCATACACATGGTGAACATTCCTTTAGCCAGTAATGAAAAAAGTGATCCAATCTAAGTCTGGTTGATATTGCAGATAGTTCATAGAATTTTGCGATTATCGGCTTTTGCGCTTGCATATTCAAAGAATATAAGCTGTGGGCTGCCCACAACTTGACCTCAAATGACCTTAGAACCTTGGCAACATGACCTTTGACTCATCAACATATGAGGGATCCCTGATTGCACCTATGACACAAAGTTGGAACTTTCAATTTTCAGCGGAGGAAATTTTTACATTAAGCCTCTTTCATCTTGACCTCACATGGACCTTGGACCTTAGCACATGACCTTTCACCTCATCAACATATGAGGGATTCCACGTTGCACCTATGACTCAGTTTGGTTTCCAATTTGAATTCAAACTTTCAATTGAGATCAATTTGAAAAAAACAAAAAATAACAAAAAAAAACTGTCACAGTATAGCAAAAACAGCAGACATGACACACTACCTGACACACATACATACCACATGCCCACAACATATTGCTAATTGGTCCTGCCAACTATAGCTGGCAGCCCACAAACACCTCAGGCTTGTTTGAGTATAGATAATCCCCAACAGGTAGCTCTAATGAGGCCCATGCGATATCAAACATGTTGTTTTAGACTTTAATCAAAAGGTCTAAATATACGCAGAAAAGCCAAACTTTCGAAACCCTCGCTCTGTAGTATGAAAATACCCTTTTTTTTTCTTCATCGGTTCAGAACAAACATCTCGTTACCTAACCCTGAAGAACCCAAAAAATGAGAAAATGTTTCTTTCGGGGTTATGGCACTGTTAAAATATCAATTTTTTAGAATGTGGTTTTTTGCAAAAAAAACCACCCTTTTTCAAATAATGGTATATTTCCAAATAATATGGACCTGTATTATCTGGTTATCTTTTTATTAAAGAATACTATGGTTTAACATACTGCATTTGAAAGTGATTTTGTTTTGCTTTAAACTAGTGATCGATTAAACTTAGTCATTTTCAGCAAGAAAAATCCTCTAAAATGAGCGAAAATAGGGGTAAAATCCTATTGGCCGTTGCTGCCATGGCAACAAAGATGAGAGGTGAAATGTACCATGATATGTAGTTTTGAAACAACATATGAAAGAATCCATTTGTTTGAAGTGTGACGCCATATCTTTGCTTTTTACAGAACTTTGCTCTTAAGTACATTGGCCAATGAACTTTCTGAAAATCACTGTCAATATGAGATTTTTAACATTAAAGGCCCTAATTCGGAATTCGGAATATGGCTGGACAAATAAAAGGAATATACGAAAGCAGAGATATACAACGCAGCACGATTGGTATTAATAATCGAATAAAACCTTCAACTGCAGGCATGGATCGCTAATATTTGCCTTAATTCCCACTGCAGAAATACACAAATAGTGTTTTTATTGACTCCTAAAATGATCAATTTCTGGCAGTTAAGAACGCGTCCATGGTCGCTTTCGTAACTTGAATTGAAATCCTTAAAGGTCTAAAGCTACAAAGTTGGACCTTATTTCTTTGCTTCCTTTAAAATAAGGGCGCATGCACTTTTCTTGATGAGGGGCATAGCATCGTCTTTTAATTTCTAGTCCTAACTAATTCTTCATTATGTGCTTTTTTTAAATATCGCCCAGAACAAGATGATATTAGGACTACTAACGGTCTTTAAATGACAAGTTGCTTACAAAATATACCTTAGGTTTACACCATACCTTAAAAACGAAGCACAACAAAAACAAACCAAAATGAAAAGGATTATATACCTCTCAGTGCCTTAAGAAACTGCAACCACTTGCTTAAAGTGGTACTGGGTAAAGCAACAATGTATATAAAAGATGAGAGCATCTACGGTATATTACTCAAACTATACAATTGGTTAACAATGCCACATAGGTTAGGCCATCACGAAAAATAAACGAAAACAAACTTGCTTATCTAAACTAAAAATTTGGGACCCTTTTTTGCATTGTACATAATAGTCAAGGGACTGTGGAACCCCGTGGGATTTCAAGATTATAGCATCGCACCTATTTAGATACCTTAAGTAGATCCCAAATAACAAGAAAGAGTTGTTGATGGAGAATGTCCGCAGTGGGAGATGGCGGCCATCTTGGTCTTCAAAATGGCTGTCATTTTGGTATATTTTCTAATCATAACTCGAGTTGTGAATGTAAATTTAAGGATAGGACCTTCGTAGCTTAAAGCATATTAATTTGATCAAAATTATAATATACAACATCAACTCTTTACCTTAACGTGACAATTAAATTAATCCACAATATTGCTAAGAATATCTTTAAGAAAATGTCGTTAATAAATTGATTACGTGATTGTTAATTTATAACAAAGACATATGCGCAGATATATTCACAACATGAAAAATAGTTGTGGTGCCTTCGTCCGGTTAATATGACATTTTCTTTATGTTTTTTTCGCTGTATTTAATGTAGTTATATCACAACATTCATTTTGCTTTTAAGGTGCAATTGCCAACTCTAAAAGGCGTTTAATGTATGCCTTTAATAAGAGCCGATTTCAAAGGAACTTTTAAAAGGGCTTTCAGGATTCGGTCTATGTTTTCGTATGAGGAGAATAGCTTCTTAACCGCAAGTGCAATTATTTTAAAAGCTCATGTCCATTCTCATGAATTTCCGGTGTCAAGTCCTATGTGACAGAGTGTTCTAGGCCGCACATAGGCATCACTTGTTTCATCATGGCCACCCTTATGGAAAGTTTTATGTTAGTTTTAAATTTAGAGATAGGTACTGATTTTGGGAACCGATACTCTATTTACGAAGAATTGAACCCAGCGAAACCATTATTTAAGTGGAACGAGGCCGGAGGCCTAGTTCTTCCACGCAAAAAATAATGGTGTCCCTGGTTCCCCAAATCATACCTTGATTCCTCATTCTTAAACAGCTTTATTCATTTAAGGTCATCTTTTAACATTTCTCGATGCTTTCGTTAAATAACAACAGAAAAGGACTGCCACCACCCAGTTACAACAATCGAAACAACCCGTTGAACGCAACGATCAACGGCAACGAGACTCAACGTTGGCAGGCGCGCGCGAACGTAGCAAAAACGCAGTATGACGCGAGCGCTTCAACCTAAAAATAACATCAATACGCAGCGCGTACTACCTGGTTCAATTGTCGATTGACCCGGCATCAGCAAAATGAAATTGCCTACATGTTCAAAGCTGTTAAGAATCTATATTAATATTACTTTAATCTAATAGTAATGCAACTGTTAAATGTTTATTACAAACGCCGTTCAAACTAGCTCTGAACCTCACAGCTCTAAAACGATGTTTATGTTATTTACACTTTTCGAAATTCCCTGGCTGACGTGTTAAAACGGCGTTTTTAAAAACATTTTAACGTGTATCCAGCATACCATATTTCGTTTCAAAGTGGTAAGTGGCACGCTCATTAGCAATCTTGTTTTGCTAATTGTTGGCGTGTTTTTTGCAAACAAGGGACTTTTTACTACCTCTAAATTACAGGATTTAAAAAGTAAATCCCAAACTTGTGATTAGGGATTCAAGTTTCAATCTATAGATTTAAATTCTATCTATAGATTTATGTTAAATCTAAAATGGATTGATCCCTAATCAACATTTTTTTGGGATTTATTTAAATGCAAATCTGAATTTAGTTGTAACTCGCGAAGGTTTGCCCTCACTCATAACGCAGTTATGGTTGGATTCAGTTTTTTTCCTAGGACGCCGCACTCGATTTTTCTAAGTTCGTATTAGTTGCCTTGCAGCATCAAGGTGAAAAAGGACCTTTGATTTCTACCAACCAGAATGACCAGGGCCGGAATAATACATTTTGCTATCATAGCTAAATTGATCATTGGGTTGTGTAGTTCATGAAAATACGTGATGACAAAAAATAAAGGGATGGCAATTTGAATAAACTAACGTTTTCTAAAATGGCCGTCATTAAGGAATAGCACGACATCTAATGGTGACTTTGTTCGAATGTATGTTGTCTGGGACAAGAGGTTTCAATATACAATACCCAAGATTTGTCTGAGTCATGGAAATTTACATAAACGGCTATTTTTTCAAATGGCCGCTCTCGTCGAAGAAAACCGTATTCTCATTATATAACCTAAGAAGATGTGGTGTCAAAATGAGTGTTTCTGGGTCCTGAGTTCAATAAAACTATTCTCAACTGTAGGATAAATATAAAATGATGTTTATTTCTTTGTCACTTTTTTTCAAATAGCCCAATATTTTCAATAAAGTACCCAAGAGTGTGACTTACTGCAATATCATGGTAATGTGTAAAGTGATTAACCCAGATGTTTGATAATTAATATCACACAGAATCCTCAGTAACTCCTCCTTAGAACTTACTAACTGCGCTTTATGGCCCCTATAAACGAAAACCCTAAAACAGTGACTACCAATAGGTGTGGCCATGACCATTTAATTGTTCGAAATTCGGGCGCCATTTTACTCTTATACTCACGACTCATCTGACATTTGAGAATTTGGCTGTTGAAATCCTTGACCTTCAAAAAAAAATCCACTTTGTCACCAAATTTGTCATCTAGGTGCTGTACAGACTTCCCAATACAAAAATATACAATCAACCTAAAATTTAAAAATATAAACGGTGCATTTTTGCCAGATAATTTTGACTTTATTTGTGTAGACAAGATCCTAGCTAAATCCTCCGCTTTATGCCATCCAATTGATGGAACCCTAACGGATATATGTCAGTTGAACACAAGGATAAAATACCACTTGGACAGTTTCACCTGAAGGTTCAAGAAACTAAAGGTAAAGGCGTGTAGCATCTTGTTGGGTTTAAACCATGTTTTCAAACAAAAGAATATTTAGCAGGTCGAGTGAATGCGTATCATGCATTGAACTAATCAATATATTATTTTTCAGTGAAGGATCACCAGAAATTATTATGCTGTGGTTGAAATGAAGGGACTCACTCCTCAGGGACCAATAATCATGAAATTCATGGGAAATTTGGGGAATTTGACTGCTGAACGAATGCTAACATTCTAACATTCTGCTGAGGGACAACTGTGTGGACAACGCTCTAATGTGAGGGACATTTACCCTTTCCCCCTATTCCCCACGGTCCTCCACGATGCCGGGGAGGAATCTGATGAATAAGCAGTGTCCAACAAAGACAATAAAGGAAAGGATGCTTGTGTTCAATGTGCTCAGTTTACTACTTCACAAGTGTCTTTTAATATGGTCTACCTTCTGCTGAAACTGGAGTTAAAGCTGAGACAACAAGACTGTTTTGGAAGTGCATTTTCAATGCTACATGTATTTATTAGCAATTGCGAACATTAAAGTTAAATTATGTTATATGACAAGAAGAGCCTTTATACTACTTTGTGGGGTTATTCAATTTCAGAAAGAATGTCTAAGGTGATTTCCACTGGCCAAGTTTGGGTTGATTTCAGGATAGCCGGAACTGGCCCAACATGGTTTTTTCAAGTGTCTCCGATAATTAGCCATAACTCTTGAACAACCCCCAAATTAACCACACAAAAAGTCTCATGAAAGCTGGAACACTCATAAAAAAGAATCAGTAAACCATTAAGTTTGAGATGAACTTCAATTTTTGCCAAAAAAATTAATCTTTGATTGTATATTTTTTTTTGGGACAGTGTGTATAGCATGAGGTATAAAGAATTTTGCCTATTATTTGTTGACCATCTTGGAAAATAGTGACGTATGAAAACTTCCATTACTTTTATATTCTTCTGACAGTTTTGTAAATAGTTTTATTGAACTCCTTGTCCCAGAAAATCTTTAATTTGACACCACAATCATTTTCACAGTTCAAGGTCATCCTGGGGTAAAATTCATAGAATGGTCCGATTTTGATCAGACTGGTTGTAAACTGTTAAATTTGTCCCACTAGATAAGTAAATGTAAATAGATTCTTTGTTTGAACTTTCTATATAAGAATTACAGAGCTATGACTAGTGACCTCCCATAGACTGTAGTCCCCAGTCACATTTTGCGTTCCAATTATGTATCGAATATTATAGATGGTGCAACCAGTATATTTTCTGGTTCTGTACCATTACACGAACAATTTGACACCATTTTTATAACGAACGGATATATCTGAAGATTTACCCCCATTGTGACCTTGAACCTATTTTTACTCATAACTATTGAACTACAACCTGCAGATAGGGCAAACTATACTTTTTTTTAATCCTGGAAATGTAACGAGCACGTTGCATACTTTTCGACGTGTTTTGATACTTTTTCATATTTTGACCCATGTATAAACCTTAACCCCTTAAAAATATATGTTCCACTCCTTTGATTTTAGTAGACTTTTGATATGTTGTTTTTAAAGATATTCTCAATACAATTCTGTTGGAATTGATTCTGTTGCAATAAGTGTTGGGTTAAGGCAGCATTCATTCTAATTTGACTGGCCTATTATATAATGTATAGAATATACTGGTTTATTCCGCAATTAAAACCTCCCTTGGTTGCCTTCTCAAACTCTGGGAGAAACCTATCCATCCTGCCCCCAAAGACCCAATTCACATAGCAGGAACCTGAATAACTGGTAGATGCTATTCAGCGGTACCTGTTATAACTGACGCAATGTATACACTGCATACAGTGCTGTACAGCAGGAACCATTGGAACGGGTTACTGTTCCTTAACGTATTGTACACGTGTATTTCCACCCTGGACTTACAATAGTAATGTTTCTCTTTACTCTAAAATAATATTGAAATACACTTATTTTAAAAAGGCCGTGATTAGATTCGCACCTGTGATACCTGCATTATAAATCGATGCTCTTATCCACTACAACTAGCGAGGAAAGATATGGTAGGGGATTGATTTTAATCCTATAGTGTGGTGCGTTTAAATGTACCCTAGCAAACAAACTCGTTAGTAAAAAATGCCTTAGCCAAATTAAAAACTTTAAAAATGTAATTGCAAACTGTTTGTATACTTACATTGTATACATCTGCTTTAGGAACTGGCACCTCCTTGGTTTTCAATAACTTTCTGGCATCTATGTACCCATCCCCTCTCACGGTCTCCACCTTCCAGCAAATTCTTGAGAATTTCATGCCGTCGAAGATTAACATAGACCCAAGCGTCTTTGATCTTGTGGCTTGATTAGTAGCCAAAGGTGGGCGATACACTTTGTCCTCCATCATAGACCATACATTCTCAATAGGGTTGAGATCTGGGCTGTTCCCTGGCCAGAAATCTTTCCGTCAAAATGAAGGAAATCACGTGCGTTTGTTTACTTTCTGTCCCTTTAAATTTCAGACAGGAAGTACTTACCCTGGTCAAATCTAGGTACAAAATAGGTATTGTACCTAAAATGTACCTATTTCAAATGTCCACATTTGGAACAAGTATCAGGTACATTTTAGGTATAATTTAGGTACACTTTGTAAACCAAATTTATACCTAAAATGTACCTACCATAGGTATACTTTTGTTTGCAAGTGAAAGGTACTTTTTAGGTATGTACCTAATATGTACCAAAAAAGTACCTAAATGATACCTATATGAATTTCAAAAGTAATCATTACCCATCATATGCCTAAAAAGCACCTATAAAGGCACATTGTGGGTACCTGTAGCTAAAAAGTACCTCTCATGTGTTTAAAAGTAGTCCCTATCTTAATTACACCTGTTATGTCCTAAAAGGTACCCAATAAAAGTATATTTGGGTATCTACACCTAAATGCTACCTAAAAAGTACCTTTCCTTCGTTCCAAAAGGGGTCCATACCTAAATTGTACCTGTTATATACCTAAAAGGTACCCAATAAAGGTATATTTGGGTATCTATACCTAAATGCTACCTAAAAAGTACCTTTCATTTGTTCCAAAAGTGGTCATACCTAAATTGTACCTAAAAGGTACCCCAAAAAGGTACATTTTGGGTACCTATTCAGGGTGAATAAAAAATAGCCATTGATTGCACCCCCCACCATTTTGCAATATACTTGGTGTCGATGGAAAGATTATATTTTATCATATTTAATTTACAGTAATGATCATTGCAATCTGTCGGTATAGGCCAAGCTAGTGTCTCTTGAATCAAGTAGTCAGTTTGCAACATATCCACAAATTAAAAATGCAATGGACCATATTCCAAAAGAATGCTTAACAATCATTTAACTAAAAATCGTTTATCTTTGAAGAAGTGTGGTGGATATTAACAATTCATTAAATTATGAATTAAAGTTTTTTTCTCAATTAGATAAGTTAGCACAGAACCGTTTTTCTTTTGGTATAATAATTTGGTGCTTTTACCGTAGTTCAAAATATTATCCCGTCTACCTTACTACTTCAGAGATAAATGTTTCTAAACACTAAACGGTTGATAAACACCCTTTTGGAATACGGGCTACTGTATTCAGCAAAGCGAACCCACAAGAGAATGTTGTGCCGAAATACCCGACTGCCGAAATACCCGGTGCCGAATTTACCTACTTTCGGCAGTGCCGAAGTACCCGGGCATTCGGCAGAGGAGAAGGGAAGTGGAAAATAACGTGCTGTTGATGTGTAGAGCACGTGTTTACGCATTTTTCGTGATTTTATGGACAATTCTACAATGAAACTCATTAAAAATCAGGCTTTTGGCATTTAGGAACAATAGTAGACGTAGATACGATCTTGTAACCCCAAAAGCACCCACATAGGCCCCATGAAGAAGAATTCCCGCGTTCTTTTACCAAGGTAGCCGAATTCGGAAACAATGTATACGTTATATGCATTGAAGCTCATTGATATACATATGGATCCCATTGTAAAGGTCCCCTTTATTGATTAGGAGGGCTATTAGGCTGGTTGCAACACGGGTTAGGGTTGGGGTTATAGGGCCTATAGGACCTAGGCTAGGGTTAAGATAGGGTCAGGAATTATGTTAGGGTTTGGTTATTAGGGTCCGGTGAGTACAAACATTGGGATTAGGCCTATGTGATTTTCTATTTGACAAATAGGGGGTGATTTTATTTTTTTATTTTTCTGATGGGGGGGGGGTCATGTTAAATTTATTATTTAGTAAACCAAGCACCTATCTGCATATCAGCAGTAAATCATATGATGTACCTAATTGTGTGTGTGTGTGTGGGATGGGTGTAGGAGTTCTATGCAATAGGGCCTATATATGTAACTTTACAATAATTAATGGTGGTCATGCAATTTTCCAAACACATCTTTCAATTTCTCCTGCCCCTCCCATGTAAATAATGAACGGGCCCTAAAATTATTAGTTTAAAGCTAATCTTAGCCTGTCGTACGAGGTGAGTCAACTGAACACCTATTTCGTGTCATCCTGTGTCCGTACAGCCAATTGACAACCGCACGCTGTAATAAGGATCCATCTGTGCCGAACTACTGGGATAACCCATTGTTTCGGCAAGTAACCCTGTCGTTCGGCAGGGTAATGACGTAGCCCGCATTTTCGGCATGAATTATTGCCGAAACGCCGGGCGTTTCGGCAGATACCCCTGCCGTACGGCAAGGTCATCTGCCGAAAGACCGGGTGTTTCGGCATAGCCCGGTATTTCGGCGCAGCAAGAATCAGGTTTTTTACTGCAGCGTGAACACACTCAGCTTCGACTTCATGTGGTCTCAGCTTCGACTTGAAAAGCCCTCGCCACAGCTGTTTGACCCCATGCAAATTGTCTCTTTTATTTTAGGGCAATTTTAAACAATGGCGACACAATTTTGACAACTGATATAAGTAGGGACATGCAAAAGCTATTACCTCCGCAAATATCAGGAAAATTCATTGCGGGAATCTTGCCATATAGGCCTACAAAGTCATAATTTTATGTTATAGCGCCCTCTTATATGCCTATTTTCCATAGAAAGACGTGTAAAACTAATTTTTATGAAAAATCATATTTGCCCGCAATGAAATTTCATCATCAAATTCACCAGAATATAGTCATGCAATACTCCAAATCATTTGTCAAAAGTTTTTCGCCCGGTGATGTTTTTTGTTTGTTTGTTTTTCGTTTTGTTCATAATAAATGAGACTTTCAAACACTGTTGTCGCCTTCTCAAAATGGGTGTATCATGCTAAACATGGAAGTGTGGGTCCGATTGCCTTTTTGAAACGGGTCATAGGCATAAACACCACAGCGCGCTATAGTCCGTGTCTCTCCGCTGTGCATTAATGTCATAACATTTTACGCCCGCGTCAGAAATGCCGTCGTTGTTTGCGCGCGTAAACTCGCCGTGGCTTCGAGTCAGCGCTAGCGATTACTCATTTGGCGATCAACAAATCTCGCGGCTGATGTCACTGCACGGGAGTAGAGACGCGGACTATAGTTGGATATGGCACCTCCACGTATCAATTCATGGCGAGTTTTCCCGCTCATGTCGAGTTTCACTCGCGGTGTATCGAGATTTCCTCGCCATATGCCGAGTGTGCAGCGTTATATGTCGATTTACAGCGTCTATAATATGTCCAGTTTGTGCCCTCTCTACATCGAGTTGTGCTCTTTATATGGGGAGTTTGACATAAATCATGTCAGTTTTTAACCGCTCCACGTAATCAAATCATGGCGAGTTTTTCTCCCCGCGCATGTCGAGTTTCACTCGCGGTGTATCGAGATTTCCTCGCCATATGTCGAGTGTGCTGCGTTATATGCCGAGTTTACAGTGCTATATGTCAAGTTTGCCTTCTATTAATCGAAGTTGGCACTCTCTATGGTGAGTTTTGAAATAAATCATGTCCAGTTTACGCTCCACGTATCAATCATGGCGAGGTTTGTTTTCCCTGCGAATGCGAGTTTCACGCGCTTTTGTGTATACGAGTTTTCCTCGCCATATGTTGAGTGTGCGGCGTTATATGTCGAGTTTACAAAAAACTACAAAAGCCTATAAATTTCCAGTTTGCCCTCTATACCATCGAGTTTTGCTCATCTATATGGTGAGTTTGACATAAATCATGTCCAGTTCAAAATCTCGACATGATTTTTTCTCAACCTGAATGAAAACTCGACATGATTTTTTGGTGTATGTTTAAAAAAATCATGTCGAGTTTGCTCATGTTGAAAAAAATCATGAAATTAAAAAAAAAAAAAAAAAAAATCATGTCGAGTTGCTCATGTTGAGAAAAAAAATCAATGGTCAGAGTTTGTCTCTGTTGAGAAACAAACATGTCGAGTTTAGCTCATGTTGAGAAAAAATCATGTCCACTTATGCACATGTGAAAATCAGGTCCCAGTTTTTTTCAAAAACTCGCATGTTTATTCTGGACATGATTTATGAAAATCGGCACATAGAGTTCAAAACTGGATATGCAGCGCTGTAAACGCGACATATAGCGGGCTAAAACTCGATATACAGCGCCTGAAATCGCCTGATTTGATCTTGGATCGGCCATAGTTGGCTTGGCTTATTGCGGCGTTCGACTTACGAGAGCAGGTGCGTAAAGAGTAATAGGCCCCACCCATATCGCTCATCGCAAGCGTATACGCTGTCAAGTTCTTTTGTGACAGCAATTATACCCCCCCCCCCATTTTACAGAGTTGCATTGGTCCTTTATAATTAGTTTCTTCTATGTATTGTATGAATTGTCTACTTTTATTTAATATTTGCCACATCAATTATTGATTTTTTAATTATTAATTATTTTGGAAGTCAAACTTTAACTATTTAAAAAAGTAATAGAGGGTGAAAATGGTGTACATGTGTGGGGGGGGGGGTGGCTGGGATTAAACAAGATTCAGAAGCTAAAACCCTTTACTCTAAATTTGATGTGTAACCCCACAAAATAGACTCAAAATTGATCATGGATGAATCTTTCTACTATCATTTGGCCCTAATCACTCTTTAATCACATTATAATATACTACTTTCTTGGAATAGCATTTTGTGATTTGATTGCAAGTCTAACTGAAATTTGGTGATTTTGAAGATATGGACATTTAAGTTCGCAGAAACAATACAAACAAAATACAGGTTACTTGGAAATTGAGACTTTAAAAATATTTATTAATCTGAAAATGTAAACAAATTATATATTTTTTTTTTTTTTTTTTTTTTAAAAGTCTTAAAATATACTTAGCTCACCACAACCCCCGAAATATTAGACCCTTGTGACTCACAACTCACATTTTTTTGCACATTTTGACATTTGTTCTCCTTTCTCTGTTGATAAAACGTTGGTTAGTCGAAGCTATGTTGCCAACATTTTCTTCCGTTTGTAAATATACCCTATTCTTCCTAATGGTGGTATGGTGTATGAACAAAGCGTTGTATAATTTGTATTACAGGGTCCCTTAGAAAAGCCACTGCTAGTCCTTGACTACCCTGTTTGCTTTATACAAAGGTATCACCGCAACATGGACGATTGATGTTAACAAAATTCCCAATGAGTGGTGGATGACAGCCTACAAAATTGGAATTTCGTAAAAAACAAAACAGATAACATTGAATTTGCACCCCAAACACTCATGTATTATTACTAAGGCTAATGAATCATATGATCTAAAATCCTCAATCTTTTTTAGGTAAGCCGGAGGATTAGGTGGTGTGATCACAAAAATGCCCATTTAACTTTTAAAAAGAGTCTTTTCTTTTCCTTTTCCTCGTTGCAGGCACAGGGAATGTTTTCTTTTAAACTGCTATGTTTATAGTACTTTTCCAAGAATATTATATCAGCTTCTCTACAAGAAGCTTAATAGACTATGCCTTTGGTGCCCTGAATTTTCAACATCTTATGACGGTTGCACATAATTATGACAACAATCTATCATGCAATGAATATTTGTACTCCTCAGCTTACTAAATATAAGGCCTATATCATTAAATAATGCATCAAATATTGCCACAAACACTCATACCATTTCACGCATACTCAGGATGTCCAAAATGCAACAAGTGTCTAAAAATCCAATTCAAACACTAGCTATAGCTACCAGTACAGTGAGTACACAAATCCTTTAGCTCAACAAAATATTTGAATCTGACATTTGGCAGTTAAGGGGGGGGGGGGGGGGTAATGGGGTCTGAAGCTGTGAACTTTGAAATGATTTTTCTTAATTTTCCTAATAGTGGTATATACATGTTATATATCATGATTGTAGCCCATGTCACCAGTGTTAAAATCCATGAAAATTTTTGCTCTGTTTCCATGGTAAACCCCGTAAGGCCCTCTGATTGGCTAAACCCTAGAACGAAATGTACTAAATAACTAAACATGCTCCTGGAACAAAACTTGGGTGACATTGCAGGAGGTAAATACGGATTGAACCATGGAGCCGGATTTTTAATACCGTCGCCATGGCAAACCGGCAATCGACAAATCGCATAATTTCATGGCTAAATTGATTTGGAACACAATTTTTGAAATCGGCCTTCATGGTTCACTCGGCTTATATGTGCCTTCATATGTTATGCCAAATTTTCATGTTCAAAATAGCATGTAGCGTTTTCTAGTTACGTGCGTTCTCGTTTTGGATGTTTTCGTATTTAAAACGAAACGAGTATAGGCCTCGAAACAATTTAGAAACAAAATTGAGGCGCTTTTGATGGACCTATTGAATTATTTTTTTTAAATTTCAATTTATACTGAATTATCATAATTATTAATGAAAGAATCATCGAAATAGGTGGCATCCATTGTCCTGTAATTAATTTTTAAAATAATTTTCTTAAATAATCGCAGGGTGAGAAAACAATAAATACATAAAAGCCTTACCCAGTGACATTTAATTAACTTTAAATTTGGAAAGTATAACTTATCATTATTTATATACTTCAACTTAGCCAAAATGAATGTGATAATAGTTCATAAATAATATCTTTTAAAATATCTTAAATATAACCCCTGAAATTTTTTCACATGATAAAATATAGGAGATGATGGCATTTTTTGGCAAATTTCGCGTACACTACTTGACTTGATCAGCCATATCTCGGGACCGAATGTCCGTATTGCATCGAATAAAAGTCATTTTTTTAGATTACAGTCTACACAATGTAGCCATTGCTTATCGCTTTTCTGGATTAGAACAAGTTTTTATCATATTCAGACCCCATATACCCCCCCCCCCCTTAATTCCCATCATACAACACTTCCTAAACCTGTGACCACTTGTAATATTATTATGAGATTTTTGAACATGCCTTGATAATCTTGTGATTGCCCAAATACATTTCAGGTACTCGGAAACTAAGAAAATACTCTAAGTCCCAAAAGGTAATTTAAGGTATTTCAGTTCATGGGGAATATTCCAGAAAAGTATATTTTGCACTAGAAAGTATATTTTAGGTACTCACATCTAGAGGAGAAAAATTCTAAGTTTTCAAAAGTTAGTTTTAGGTATATTTTGAACTCAATTAGGTCTTGTAGGTCCATTTTTGATGCTTCCTGGGTTACTTCTGACAGGAAATGTATATTTGGTACAAACCAGGTACTTTTTCTAGGCAACAAATTCAATAAAGGTATAAACTAGGTTAACCCAGAATTTCTTTTCAAACATTAGGTAACATCTAGGTACAAAAGTAGGTATTAAATAAGTCCACTTCATGTACCCGTCTTTTCTGCCAGGGTATTTTACTTACTCACCATCAAGCTGATAGCGAAAAATATAAAAATCTGCACAAACTAGTCGCATTTGGTATGAGAAGCTTAACACGTTCTTCATGCTTTTAGAAAAAATGACATTTGACTAGAGACAGTCGTCAGGCCAAAAGCCCAAGGGCGACAAAAAACCGAATTTCAGCAGGGTACATTTAAGACGCATCACCCTATAATAAAGCGATAATAATATTGTGATATGATAGCACGGTGCAGTGTATACATTGAGTAAGTTATACAGGTACCTGCTGATAGCAATAGCATTTACCATTTATAACAGGTTTCCTGCAATGTGATTTGGGTGCCCCCAAAGAAGGTTTACGTTTTTTGGATCATCCGTAAGATGACAATTTTCGTCCATTTTCTATGATCAAACCATCTTGTGTGGGCTACACAGAAAACAATATGTAAAAAAAAATATGTATGTTAACTTTATTTTGGTAAAACTAACACAAGTTGTGTAAAAACAATAGCGGGGAACATTTAAAAAAAAAAATATAGACCTTT
Source organism: Ophioderma brevispina (assembly GCA_023653785.1). Classification (NCBI taxonomy): domain Eukaryota; kingdom Metazoa; phylum Echinodermata; class Ophiuroidea; order Amphilepidida; family Ophiodermatidae; genus Ophioderma; species Ophioderma brevispina. The sequence goes on from JAMKCH010041226.1 coordinate 54,942, forward strand.
TTCTTTATGTTAATTGACTGTTTACCAAAGTATCCTTGCGAAAATTCTTGGGGCTACGTGGGACGTTGAAGTAGTCATCATAGATTTGATTCAACATTCTGTATTGGGTGGATTTATATACATTGGCTGTGTAAATACCGGTTGTGTGAAAGCAGAATAATCCGCGGGAAGGGAGCCCACCGTCCGGGGATGCATAGACGATAACGGAATTAAAGCGTGAAACTAATGTTACGTGAAGAGTCCAAATCAAATCGGTTGGCCTATTGTTCACCATGGTTCAGGACCTATGAGGACGCCGGACGATAATTATTTCTACACCGGTTTAGTACCTGAGCAGGTTTACCTGGTTAAAGAAACACCAAGGTTAGTAACAATTTGAGACCATTTTGAAGAATCGGGGGAAATATTAGAGATTCAACCTTAGATGATGACCTTTGACATTTGACTCTTTTTGTCTTATACCCTTCATAATCTTTACGTTGTAGCTAGTACAAAATCTACCTTTTTAATACCTTGTATTATGAATCCCACCCACCTTCCTGGATTCGCCACAGTTTCATGAGGGGCTTCCCCACTATTTGTAATTAACCGTCTAGAAGACAAATCAACTGAGAAAACATGAATTCTCTCCGGTCAACGAATTGCTCCAAATCGAAAAAAACGACACAGGTTGAACATTCGTCTCAAGTCGAACGCATCGTAAGTAATATTATGGATTAATAGCAGTAAACCTACGATGTGTCTGATTACGATGGGTCTACGACGTTTGGATTTTTTTTATGTGAACCAGGCATGAATTGAGGAGATGGCAAGGGAGGCTCATATTTTTAAATTAGTAAATAATTTGAATTACAACCTGAACATAATTGTGTTTTTCACATGACAATTATATTATATTAAATGAACACAGAAATCACTTTACCCCCCCCCCCAAAAAAAAAGGTCTGGCTCCGCAACTGATAACATATACTATCTTTTTTCTGAACTTAAAGGTGCAACGAGATATTAGACATTCAATAGATTTCTTACCTTGTATTTGGTTACAGAAATGTCTTAAAACGGAGAAAAACGGTGATTTTGATTTGCTTATATTTCAATATAAAACATAAGCTGAATTTCGTATTTGCTCATATACGAAATTTGAAATGTCACAATTGTTATAGCAAACAAGCATTTCTCAGCTTAATCCTTTCAGATGGGGATATTTTTGATGGAAAGCTTCAGGGCAAAAATCAGTACTCTCGATTTTTACATGATATGTGAAATCTCTCGTTGCACCTTTAAATTCAATCATTAGCACTAGTGGTGCTGGTGGGGAGACACCTTTTCAGTAGAAGAATTGTGCCATATGAATGATGTTACAACATGATATGGCTTCATCCGGTACTGGATACAGGTGAATACAAGCCGCTGATTGGGTCTCACGATTTTGAACTCCACAACCCTCTCAAGCACAAGCACAATTTTGGCAACAACACCCTTACTGAACATCTGATTATTACAAAGTTGGTACCACAGCATATTTTGATAATTGATGTTCTGCAATTTTAGCTGTGCAAGAGCATTATTATAACACTTAATATACACCCATATTATTATGTTTTGCAATTATTGAATAGCAAATGGCATACCCTAACCCCAGTAGAAGTGACATCTTCACATTTGTACAATTACATACCGTGGTGATGCTATCCGCTTGGAAAGCGGTGGATACATTCTGGACCTAACACCTATAGATGGTATCTATCGCTCCTCTACCAAAACCAGGCTTGTTAGCTTAATTGGTAAGAGCGCCCTGCTAGTAATACGGAGGTTGCGGGTTCGAGTCCGGCCAATCGCATATTTTTTTTTTCAACACGTTATGTTGCTCTGGCCATCTCCAGGGAAAGATTAATCAATATTTATCCATGTCTACCTGAAGAATTAAGTAGTTAGTTAAAAATATTTTCGAATTAAATTCTTCTTTTGAAAAGTTTCAATCAAGATCATTAAAATGTAGGGCAGGGGCACATTCTGTGAAAATCAAAGCCGGTTTTTTTTCACATCTCGTTTGAACTTTGACGCATGAAATAAACAAGGAGGTAGGTTGTGACGATGAGAAGAAACCGATCATATCCACAAATTGTTTCGTGTTGACTTAAAGTACACTTAAAGTGTTTTGTTTCAAAGCAACAAAGTGTTTCCTATTAGTAAGCGGCCTGGTACATGTGACATTTTAGGACAACGCAAAGTGGTGGTATACTGTTTCATACTTTGAATACAGAGTGTCTCAAAATATTGTCATTTTTGATGACGAACCCCTCGATAAATCGTTAGAAAGCACCCGATGCATATGATTTTGATATCAGTGGATAGCTATGGTCCTCCTCTTTCTATTGATAACTTTGACATTGCAGGATAGCTTAAAGATTTTTTTTCCGGTGGTATCAAAATAAGTACTAATAATCACATTATGGCGTCACTATGACGTCGTAAGTTGAGGAAAGTGTGAAAATACTTTATCTTGATAATGGGGTGGGAAATTGATATTTCGATTTTGGCTGACTCTAAATATTATTATAGCGCTAAATGCCCTGAGTATAATAAAACTAGTCATTTCTGATCTAGTAGAGCAAAAACAAAACACGTGGAAATCAGATATTCCTAATTTATTTTTGGTGCAAAAATTGATTTGTCCCTATTCTACAACATTTTTGCTGACATACGGACTTTATGACGTCATTCTGACGCAATGCTAGGCATGTTGGTACTCATTTTCATATCAATGGGAAGAGGAGGACCATAGCTATCCATTGTTACTAAAATGTGTTTGTGATATTTCTGTGGTATTTTCTTTCGAAAGGGTTGGTTGCCACCCCCACCCTGTACCTTACCTATACCTAGGTGGATGTTTGTTTTTGGCAATAGCTTTGGCCTCAATCAATGTGTTACTGGTCCACTCCTCCCCCCCCCCCCCCAATTCCCACAAACGGGTCGGATTAGGTGTATTTCGAGAATCAGCTATGACATCGACCTTATCCTGGAGGGAGTTTAACAGAGTTTCAGAAGATGACATTAATAAGGACATAATTATGTAGTGTCCAAGCACTTCGGGGCTACTTGATCCTATACTCACCTGGTTAATCACGAAGTTACTTGATTCACTGCTGTACATCATTCCGTCCATCGTGCTTCTTGTCCCTGGGAGAGGGAATTGCACCATCTTCTTTGAAATCTGCTGTGATAAAGCCTTTGCTCAAGAACGAGAACTTGAACTGTAACATTTGTTTTAAGACTTACCATCCTGTCAGCAGCCTTTCCTTCCTGTCTAAAGTTCTTGAGGGTGTTGTACAGACTGAATCTGTTTGTTGGTGGTTCACAATGATATTCTTTGGGCAATGGAAAACCAAGATGGCACGGTGCTTGTTCTTTTAGATGTGGGCAGCGCATTTGACAATATTGATCACGCAGTGCTATCAGCCATATTGCAGCATTTCCTTGGAATAACTGGTAACTTGAATTAGTTTAGAACATATGTCTATGGTCGGAAACTACGTGTGCAAATTAACAGAAGGTTATCTGCTCTACATCCTCTTCTATACGGTGTACCACAAGTATCTGTACTCGTGTCATTGCTGTTTTTTTCAGAAAAAATTATTGGTTACTGCTATGCGCTTATCCTGAAGCTTAACATTTTTTGGAAGGAAACTCTGCATCTTCATTTTGCATAAAAGTAACGCAGCAGAACACAGTTTAATTAACAAAATGTGACATGCCATTGTGTGGATTTTGCTGATGAGGTGATCTGAAGAGATGTTCAAACTTCTAAAATTTGTGCACGACAGAAATTCAAAGCATGGTTTCGTATAGGGACGATTAGAATAGCAGGCAAGTTCAAAACAATGTTTGCGGTTTTTCTTTCATGCTTGTTTGGCCAATACATCTTCAAAACGTTCTTGGTAGGTGGTCTACAACCGATCAAGTGGAATTTGAGAGAAATTTATATCTTTAAAAAAATCTCCTCCTGTCACTTTAAGTTTAGCATCACTTTTATCAACTAAATGTTGTCTATTACTCTTTGATATTAAAACCACAAAGGTCACAGACCGGTCAAACAGGCTGCATGTCGTGGGAATTACCTCCGTCGTGTGCTTCTTGCGTTAAACACAATCCCGTCGTCTGTTGAATAAATGTCGCCGGAGTAATTTAATTATAAAGTCGTTCTGTTTACCCATAAGGGCGCTGATTTGAGCTTAATTATTTCAGATATATAAAAGCTTTACAAGTGAAGTAAACAAAAGGGAAAACATCTCGAGGGAGCGCGATTTTTCAAATGTGCCGGTGTTTCTCTTTTTTGGAACAAGCATATGCCTCTACGGCCACACAATGCATTCCAGTGTTGAAAAAAAATTAGAAACAGAATACTTGAGGCGGAAAATTCGCTTTCAATTATATCAAGTTGCATATAAATCTTCAAATCGCTTCGAAATAAACAAGCACTTTTGAATCTCCTGGGGTCGGGTGAAACATTTGCAAAGCAATTCTCGGCAAAGTCAGTGCATGTGCATTTCATGGGTCTGTTCATCAAGCTTGAGTTTACGACTCAGAGCCTTGTTTGACAGGAAATCACGATGAAAGTAGTCAATCTATCCTTAAAGAATCAATAGGTGCTTTGGGGATATTATTATTTATACTAAAGACATACGAAATTTCCATCAAGGGACGTTTAAAGACACTTGCATTTTATTTTTTTAAGTATTTTAAATGATGTGTTTAATGTTGTAAACCTTAACAAAAATGGATCTTTTGACGCTTGTTTAAAATAAACTTTGCCTAACATGATTAACATAAAAATAAACAAGTAACGGAACGCTGGGATTTATCCAATGAGGGATTTTTTCTCTGTTCTTCTTCTTCTTCTTGCGTATGAGGCAGCAGCTAAATATATGTTGTAAACGCTGGAGCCAGCTCACTGTTGATTGGTTGGGGTTTGAGAAGTCTATGTCCAACGGTGGACGAAATTGTATTTTCACATCCCAATTACAAAAGGGTTTGGCTGACGTATTTTTCATTATGATATTGTAAGCTAAAGAAAATTTACAAACACATAAACAGTCGTAGCTTATTTACTACAGGTGCAGCTTTATGTATTGATAAATGTTACTACAAGCATATATGAAACTAAATCACCATTTTGAACGGAATAGCAGGCTTTGCTTCAAACTAAATAAATATTATTGTAATCTTTTGAAGATAAAACAACTGATAAGTCATTGTCTGCAGGTTATGATGTCCAGAAATTGTGCGTATCGGTTGATACAATTGAAAGCGATAATGAGTGGAAATACTACAGAACATTTAACATACTATGGCGGGTACGTTTCAGTAGTTTATGGAACTGCATTTTCGATGTATATACTATCTTTTAACTCACATACGTAAAACCCTTACATCAGTGGCGTAACGGGCCTGCCCTCTCTGAGGGGGCAAATTTCCCGGTCTTGGGCAATTCTCCCTCTTAGGGGGGTCAAAAGGCCAATTTTTCCGTCAGAGGGACTAAAAAAAAGGCTGTTTAGCATGATTTTTGCAAAATTTTTTCCGACCCAAGTAGTCTGCCCCCCCCCCCACCCGCTTGTTACGCCCATGCCTTACATTCACTAAAAAACACGCAGGTACGCAAAAGAGAACTCCGATGAGCTGGCGCTTCTATACCAATCGTATACAGGGATTGTTGTATTATATAGCAAATAAAAATTAAGCGCAACGCCTTGATGAATAGGTGTTGCGCATGGAGGTCGCCATTAAATAGGAGATTGATAGCCTATATGGAAAACAAGCTGGGTGAACCGATCATAGTATTTTTATACGTTTCTAACTCATGCAAATTTCGAGTTTACACTCGTCTTCTGGAGCTATTTTGTAACAATCCCACCGAGGGGGGAGGGGTTTGTAATCTCTCTTTAATTCAGTTAAACAAAAACATGCTATTGCTGGTATTAACATTTAAATATCTTATGTTATGGCCATCTAAATCATTCAGATTTGCGTTGATATGATAAACAATGACGTCACAATGACGTCATAAAACAGAGACAACAAAAAATGACAGACAGAAATGTATTTATTAACGAAATCCACGGAAGGGCGCGAGGGCAATCGAGCAATCTACACACACTGACCAAAAGTATTACACCATGCAGAATACGAAATTCATAATCTCAAGGTGATTTCAAATTTATCAGGAATTCTGACCACACATTTACGTATAAAGTCAACATTTTCAATACCAGATTGGGCTATACCCACAGAAGTGAAATTATGGCAGATTAAAGGAATTGAACGATACTTGCCGATTGCACTCCAGAAGGAATACAGACATAAAACAATGTAAAATAGCTCTTAATCAATTGTGCGGGTTCGTTTAGGGTTTAATTAAAGACACTATCAGCATTTTTTCAGACAGGTATGTAACAAATCGCACTCCCTATTTTTCACAAAGTCCATTTGTTTGCACTCTTGTATTGCAAGTTGTTGCAGTAAAGACCCCTATAATTGGCTTAGCGTAACACGCCGTATTCGTAAAGGAACTTTGATTTTTATGCTTTGTCTAGTAGTAAAAGTCGGGATCCGACTTGCTAGTCTAGAAAAAGTCTTAATAGCATCTTCAAAATGATTAGGTGTCTGTTTATCACAACAAACAGTAATTTAAGGTGTTGATATGACCTAACACTAGCAATTTAGAAACAAAATGGGCATTTTGATTTTGGAAAAATAACAGTGGATTTAACTGTATACGGGAGAAAATCGAAGTTGTTGTGTGGACCATGCCTATATTTATCTGGTACTTTACGTCATCATACAATTTATTAATTTCTAAATTATAAAAAATGTTATTAAAACAGTAAACAGGAGGTTGATAATTCCACTTTTTTATGAGACCAGTTCAAAATATAGTATAATAGTAGAAAATGTATATGTAAAAGAAAAACAAATATTACGCCTGGAGACTGGAGTGGTAATTGAACCCTCGACCTTTTTATTATAAGACTGGCGCCTACAGACGGACGCAACGCAATCCGAGCAGGATGGAAGATGCTCTTTCATACTACTTAAATACAAATACATTAATCACTTAAGTAACTAAGGGGGTCCTTTGGACCACCAAAGTTTGTTTTCGCGCTGGCCACTTTACACATGGGGTTTTAAATGCGCTTCTTTTCATCCCTAAAAAAATGACGAAGCCGTTAAGATATGGCGCTCCAGAAGAACACAGTACCTTCAATACAAAAAATCAGTAAATGAACAAATGAAAACTTAATCTACAAGTATATGAAATGCAGGCAGGGATATAATGAAGAAAACGCCACTACATAAAAACAGCATTCTATTACCTCTGCTGCCCATTATTGAAAATACAGCATTCTGATTGGTCAGTTTACTTCCCATTATTCTGCAATAATGGGTCGTGGAATGCATTTTCTCATTATATCGCGCTGTTTTCAGTAATAGAATAGGAATAAAGGGTTTGCAGTATTATTTATGGGCTCATAATGTATCCTCGGCCGGAAAAAATAAAATAATGGACTCGGCTGCGCCTCGTCCATTATTTATTTTTTCCGACCTCGGACACATTATTCGCCCATAAAGGATACTGCATCACCCTTTATTTCTTAAATATATTCCAAAAACATTAGATGCAATAGAGAAAAAATGGGAAAAAATGAGTCTTGAGTGCACTTTTGAAGACAACGACGGACATCGCTACACGGATACCAACCAGGAGCTGGTTCCAATGTGAAGGACCCATGACTTGGAAAGATTTGTCACCAGATTTCGTTTTGAGCGAGGGAGCACAAGATGTATCCAAGTGGTATCCATGGAGGAGTGGAGTCTATGTCGCGGTTCATCAACATTGCTTTGAAATGTGGGCATATTATAAAGGGTAAAATCATTCAGGTAGCTCGGGGCTTCACCTTGCACTGATTTAAAAACATATAACATAATAAGTTTGCATATAATCCGTTCATTTACAGGCAGCCAGTGTAAGAGGTACACAAGAGGTGAGAAGAGCTCTGGTCTCGTTCTTAAGAAAACACCAAACGCGCTGCTTTATTCTGGAGATGCTGTAGGCGATTAAGATCGCTCTCATTAACACCATATAATAATGAATTGGCATAATATATGCGAGACAAGACCAAAGCTCTTACTGCACGGTGACAGGCGTCCTGGGTAATAAACCTCTGAATACGCCACAAATTACGAATGTGGAAGTTAACACTCTTACTCAATTTATGTTATTAACTTGATCAGACATAGTCAATATGGACTCAAACATGACGCACAAGTTATATATTACTATAATTAATGCGCTAAAAACAAACAATTTCCTCGTGGACATCGCTAAACCGTTACTGTGCAAACTTGGGAAAATGACGTATATTTTGCAACACCCTAAAAAATACAGAATTGCCGAAACCTGCCAATTTTGTGTTAAATAAAGGTATCAACATAAAATCAACATATATCAACATGAAATAAGCTAAATTAATGCCAGCGCAAGGCTCAATGGAATTTGCAGCCCAAATAACCCTTATGACCTTTCAAATGTGATTTAAATTTCGTGCAAAAAAAATCCTTCGGGAAAGTGGTTTTCATGGACCCCCCCCCCCCCCGGTACTAAAGGGAGTGAAAACCCCTTGGTTACTTAAGGGTAAGGGGCACAGTATCAAATCACTCCACGTTTGGTGTAATGGTAGTTAGTTCCGGTAAAAAAACAAAACAAACAAAAAAACCAAAGCTTATTTGTGATATTTTGGTGTCCTGCATATTTATAAATCTCTCCCTGGAGATGGCCATCGCACGTAAGTTTTGAAACAAAAATGTGTGCTTGGCCGGATTCGAACCGGCGACGTTCGTATTACAATCTTACCAAGGACGCTCTTGCCAACTCAGCTATCAAGCCAAGGTTTGAAGAGGAGCGATAGATATCATCTATAGGTGTTAAGTCCGAAATGTGTCCTTTGCTTTCCTAGCGGATAGCATCAGAACGGTATATTTACATATACGATTTATATACTTGTTTGAAATTTTAACTACTTATACTCCAGGTAGACAAAGATGAATATTTATTAAAGGGACATAATTCCACGTGTTTGAAAACAATTTGGATGTTTATATTCTGTAAAAACAGTAAAAACAGGAAGACTTCCAGGGGGAGCGGTGTCAGTTTGTGGCAATTTCTGGAACAGAAAAGCAAGGTGTTCACATCCTGACAGAATTTACAGTGTATCTAGCATGTTTTGCTGCACAATTCAAAAGCATTTAGACCGGGATTCAGGCATTGTACTTTAGGCTTGTAGTAAGATATTGATCTGGCAAGTGAAAGATGGATTAGCCGGGATTAGCACATATACAATAGCAATGGTCTATGAGCTGATGATAACATGATTTTCAAGTTTGGTAAATGCTGGCAGTAATGTCAGCATCCTTGTTCCAGAAATTGCCACAAACTGCCACCTCCCCCCCCCCCCCTGAAAATTGTTTTCAAACTCGTGAAAATGATTTCAGTAAGGGTCCTTTTCATTATGTCATTTTTTTTCATGCCATTATGTCGCTTTAATCTTTCGCTGGAGATGGCCAGCACACGTTAGTGTTGGAAAAAAAAAGACATGTGCTTGGCCGGATTCGAACGGCGACCTTCGTATTACTAGACACGACGGTTATGCCCCCAACTCAGCTATTAGCCTGGGTTGGTAAAGGAGCGAATATATTTTATATACGTGTTAGGTCCGAACGGTTTTTGTCCTTCGCATTTCCTAGCGGGATAACATCAGAACGGTATATTTACATATGTGATTTATATATCTGTTTCAATTTGGTGTCCTGTAGGAATCAGTTTCCGTGAGGGTACCATGTTATTAGTAAAATGAGAGCATTTGAAAATGTTAAAATGCAAGTACATTTCGCTTATAGTAGGAAACTAGTGCTTTCGTTCATGTTGATAAAATCGGCCCGGGAAAGAAACTTGTCGGGGAAACGAATTCAATACTCAAATGGTTGGTGTGTTTTCCGGTTCTGCCCGGGTCCGGGTGTTCAATAATTTCATTGAGTTGATGATTAACTTAATCGGATTAAAGGATTTACTAGATTGAGCGGATTAAATGAACCGCGTGGAACCGGGCACAATCGGAAAATGCCCGTCGGTTTAATATTGATTTGACCCCTTAGGAGGCGTCCATCACAGCCACAAAATATCGGTGACGCTGTTCGCCTGATCGTATCGTAAAAGTTTATCGGAATATGCAAGATAAATTGAAGCGTAAGTTTTGTGTCTGATCGTGTGATTTATGCATTGAAAATATTAAAAATGGTTTTACGTCTGGTGAAAAGGAGAGGTTTTTAAGCACATTTTTACGTACATTTCAATGGGGCAGTTATTTGGTACTATGCCCCCTTTAATAAGTGTTAACGGAATAAAGCGCACACATAATCATGGATAGTGCCTCTATAAGACGAGTTAAAATGAAAAATATATGCTCCTTTTCGAGCTAAAATTTCACATTAGCCACTACACCTCCCAGCACAAGATGCTAGTAGTGGACAAAACGATGTGAAATTGATAAGCGCCTCATATATACTGTCCAAATATCACTTACTTTGAGAAAACAGACCAGTCTACCATGTCAATCATGAATTCAATCATTTTTAATAATTATTATTTTAGCGTATTTTCAGACATTTTAAAGCAAGAAAGGAACCTTTAAAGAAAGTAGTCCACACAAGATATTTGATCCTTACGGCACCAGGTTAATGGTGTATATAACCTCTAGACAACTAGGGCCACTGAAGTACCACATTGAACCGACTCAATACCGGTGTAGAAGTAATCATAGTCCGCCGTACTCATAGTCCGGCTACAACGGTAAAGAAGGGTAGTCGATTTAGTTGACTCTTCACGCAACATTAGTTTTACGCTTTATTCCGTGATCGTCTATGGAGCCCGGACTGTGGTTCCTGTCGGACTATATCTGTTTTCACACCGGTTGAGGTATCTTAGGTAGAAAGCGCCAATCAATTAATTATACGATGTCCCATTAACACTTATACATTATATAGAACGGGATTATTCACTAAATATTCTAACCTAAAGTGTAATGCGTTATCATTTATTTTTAATAAAACCATTAACACCATTGAAGTGTTAGAATAAATTGCTACCCTGAAAATATGAACAAGAGTGTTTGCACTTGTTTTTGAAGTGCAGAAAGGGCAAACTTTTAAGAGTCCACGTCTCATATATCGATGACCCCATTGATCCACATATTACTGTAACTAAATGATGCATGCATTAGAAACTAAATGTTTTGGAGAATTGATGACAGAGGCTGGTAATTGCTACCTTACACATTTAGATCTTAAGAAGTGTTTTGGAAATCTCTTTAATATGACTATCCATTTTCATAAGAACGCCAAATGCGTAAAAATTCAATCATGTTAAAGCAACATGGATTCCTGAAAGTATGATCACTGTATAACCCATGATTTCTCTAAAACGAAACATTTAGCCTAATCAAATCACTAACTTTACAAGCCAACATATATTATAAGATTAACAAACACGGTAAAAAAATCAACATCAGAGGTGTAATTCCATGTTAATTATTTTTGTTTGTTTTATTTATTTTTATTTTATTTTTTGTTTAAGACAAATATATAATTTACAAGTACGTCGCTTGTAGTGATTTTTGTTCAATGAAATAGATATGTGTGTTATAATAAGAGACAGGGTTTTGATTCAGTATAATTTCAATAAAGCGTGTTGGAATGTACGTATCTGAACTACGAAAGTGTCTCTTCATATTTGGCCATTACAAAAAGGAAGAACTATTGCGTGATCCATCTTGCAAATTCGAAACATACATACTCTATAGGTTAGCAAATCTTAAAAAGCTTCCCCCAATACTCCATTCTCGGTTGCATAAATGTAATCCACATATAACATTTCTCAGCAGTGGTGCGAGGTTTTACCTGTATGATTATCGTGTGTCTAATTACTCGATTTTATACGCGCTTTTAATATGCAATTCAACAGCCGTCAGGTATACCTCCCTCAGGGATTGGGACATCGAGAATCATTTTCCTCGAATTCTCTCGCTCTCTCCTCCCCCGTGTGCTCTCTCTCTCTCGTTCTCTTTCCTCCTCCCTTCTCCCCCACCTCCCTCTTCTCTCTCTTTCTTCCCGCCCGCCGTGCCCCCCTCGAAGTCTCCGCTCGCTCCTCCCCCGGTCTCCTCTCTCTCGCTCTTTCCCTCTCTCTCCTCACCTCTTTCACCCCTCTCTCGCCCTCCCTCCCCCCTCACTCATCCCCGTCCCTCCTTTCCTTTTCCTCCATCCCTCCCTCCCTCCCTTAACCCTCACTCCCTCCTCCCTCCCTCCCTACCCTTGCTCCCTCACTCATCCCTCCCACTCCCTCCCCTCTCACTTGATGACCGAATGAAAAATTGAATATTAGTTTACCAGCAGATCGTTTCCATAGGGAAATATGAGTCAAGGGCCATTTAAATATACGTAATGCGGTTATGTGCCTAACCTTGTGCCCCATGATTCTATATTATTACAGAATAGCGCCAACCTTGACTCTGTTAAAATGTACTGTTATGGGGGCGCCACCTATATAGCAATTAAGCTATTTCACCTCAAAAGTTGTTTCTCAACCGTGTGGGACTCGTGGTTTAGATGGTTATCACGCTTGTCATGCACGCAGGTGACCCGGGTTCGGTTCCCGGCGAGTGCTCCTTTGAGGCTTTCTTATTCTCCGATCGTTCTTTCTTTTCACAAATGACTAGTCTTCTTATAGGCCTAAACGACCATTTAAAACTACCTCAATGCGGTTTGTGCCGTGCCATTTTATAGCGACGAAAATAAAAAAAAAACTGTTTTACGGGGCCCGACCCACCCTGATTTTTCAATTTTGCAGATTTTTTTTTTTGTAGTTTTTCCAAAATTTGTTTGTCCGAGGGGCCGCTTTAAGCGTGCCGATTTTTGCGCCGAATTTTGTAATTGTCTGACTTTTAAATGAGCTTCTTTCCATACCAAAATAAGTAAAATCGGCCAAGCCGTTAAGGAGATACTTAGTGGGGGTCCCATGGAACCCCCCCTTGGGCCACTAACGGAAGTCATTTGAGAATATTTTTAAAAATAAGATAAAGGAAAACCGAGAACCAAAGCAATTTTTTTTTGCTGATATAAGTTCAACACACATTAAGTAAACATATATTATTAGTAACATTTAAAATAATTAACCCTTTTGTGCTGAAAACAAACCCCAATTTTCATATGTACGTTGCCAAACCGTTCCTGTACAAACCTCTATGGAAAAATGCGGTATTTTGCAAAACACCGTTAAAAAAATACGGATTCACTAAAACTGCTGTTTTGTTGTTTAAATATAAGTCATTTGGGTCTTCGAGAATAGATATCAACATAAAATAGTTTTTAAAATGTTTTGATGTATGTAAGCACAAGGCTAATTTGAATTTTCCGTCTTTTTGCCCAATTTGCGTGTGTTTGTGAAAACAATGTTTTGCCCCTAATTTGCACCCAAAATAAAAATCTATTTTTTAGTGCTGATTTGGGGTTCCGTCTCCATGGACCCTCAAATGGGGATAAATTAGTGCAAAAAATTCCCGCGGGAAAGTGGTTCCCTTGGGGGGATCCCATGGAACCCCCCCCCCCTTGGGCACCAAAACGGGAGTGAAAACCCTTGGTCACGTAAGTGTTAAGGGGGATGGCCACTTCCGGTAAAAATCCTGGGGCTTTGGGGACGAGGATATTAGCGAACGGGGCCAGGACTTTTAACAGAATAGGAGCAGGCAACTCATTGGTGTGTAAAGAGGTGAAATTTGTAGTGTGTTAATGAGTGATTACACGCCCGTCGCCAGGGTGAAGACATTTTTTTTCTTTATTTCTAGGACAATCATGAACTTGGTTATTTTGGAAACTATGGTTTTAAAAGGGAGGCAATATTACCTATCACATGTGAGTTAAATAGTTGTCATCAGTTTGTATGTGGCAAATATTGCAAAATAACTGATTTAACCTCAAAATCCCATTTACTTTATGTAAAACACTTAAAACCATGGAATTGGGAATTTAAGTTATAACTTGCCCACCCCTAGAATCCATCCATCCATTCCCACCCTGCCGTCACAGAGTTAGAATAATAAACGGCTAGAAGGTCGGACGGTCCATCGTGAATAGCGCGGACTTCACTTGGGGACGGCCTTAGTGTTTTACCGCCCAAGTCCATTGGACATAAAACTTACAGCAGGGAATATGCACTTTATCATTGGATTTCGCCAGACGACCCTCGCTTATAAAATGATCAATAATTACATCCAAAAAAGAACATCGTCAGGCATTGTGGTTTTTATGCAGAAATTTAATCGTCGCAAAGATCTGGCACGGGTGTTTTTTGCAGATTTTCAAAATGGGCATCCACACTATCATGGGCCTATGCTGTTCGTAGTTGCTATACGATGTGACGTATTTAACACCGTAGTAGTGCATAGTTGTTATATTTTAATATTAGTATGGATCTTTGACATCGGTATTGCGAAAAACAGCGTACCTATTTTTGTAATCAGCGAAATAATCCGTGTTCGTGCCAATTCTAAATTCTAAACAGTTTCAGAAACTATCAGCATTATTTAGATGTAAACAAAAAAAACCACTCTTAGCGTTTTTTGGCTAAATTGAGTTTTTTGCTTGTTTATATATCGGAAAATCAATGTAGTAAGTTACAATAGGTAAAGTTGAGATCTATGATATTTTGGCCAAAATGCCCGAGATCCCAACCTTTTTTTTTTTTTTAAGTCATAAATAGCAAAAAAAAAGTTTTGATGTCCTGTTTTCCCGAAGAAACGACATAGCAATAAGAGACACAGTGGGCCATTTAAAAAAAAATGAAAACAATTGGTGGTTTTAACCATCGACTTATTAAAATCTCAATATACTCATTATGGCGTCAGGAATGACGTCATGAAGTCCGCGAGACGACAAATTGCCATTTTCCCTCCACAGAAAATAGCCGAACCCAATTTTGCGCTAAAAAAGTAGGAATCTCGGATTTTGACGAGGGCAATTGACTAGTTTTATATAAACGTAGAGTTTTATATTTCATCATTATTGGAAAATGAAACGAAGATAAACAAAAGTCATTAAAGAAATGTTAATTGGCAAACTGTGACCTAACATCTTTGTTTAGAAGCAAGACCCGTAACTTATTGTTGAACCGCATTGCTATTTAAATCACCACGTTTTTTAGAACAGAAACAAAAGTAAAGGGTATCCAGCGACCAATAGGAAAGACATGTAATTAAGATTACTTAAACCACTCTTTTTTAATAATCTCATTCGTGCGCGGCACCAGTTTTCTTGAATTTAAAATACCACGGTGTTCGATTTCTTTAAAAAAATATGGTTATGCAGCACGTTTATGGGTTATGGTCATGCACAAAGATGTTAGGTCGCACTCTGACAAACTTCTTATGGGGAATATTACAAGTGTTGATAGGCATGTGCGCTTGGCCGGCTGCCGTCCCCAGGTGAAGTGAAAATGTTGTGACGATTCCCTGAACGCAGCGTAATATAGGTCTGTTAGTTTAAAACATTTTTCATTATATTTCATACCTCGTTATTTGTTTTTCGTCCCAAGAAAACCAAAATGTGCATTTGCTTAAAACAATTTCGTCTTTGGTCAATTATATAACTCGTATTTGATTAATAAAATTAACCTTATTTTCATGCAATTTCATCATCTGAATGTACAAAGCAATTTCGTCTTTGGTCATATAATTTCACTTTTAGCTCAGTATATTTCGTCTCGTGTGCAGTATGTATAGACATGACTAAAAGGTAGGCCTGTAACATCAGCAAAATTTATCATAATTTTTTCTGTCTTTTCCTTTGTTTGTTTGTATACCAAGCACAAAGAATACAGAACAAGATTAGGAAAATACAAGAATAAAGAAATAAAAATAATGATATGAAAAGTAAAGAAATAAAAAATGGGATGAAAGAAAGTAAAAAAGTGGTGAAAAAAGCAAAATTAGGTGAAAGAAAGGAAAAATGATTTGAAAGAAAAAATAGTTTAAAGAAGAAGAAAAATGAGGTGAAAAAATTAGGTGAAAGAAAAAGAAAAATGAGGTGAAAGAAAACGAAAAATGAGGTCAAAGAAAAATGAGATGAAAGAAAGAAAGATGAGGTAAAGAAAATGAAAGTGAACAAGTGAAAGAAATCAGGTGAAGAAAGAAAAAATAGGGAAAGAAAGAAGTAGGTCGAAAGATTAGAACGATGAGGTGGGTTATGATAAATTTTCCTGATATTATATGCCTAACTCTTAGCCATGGCATATATATATATATATATATATATATATATATATATATATATATATATATATATATATATATATATATATATATATATATATATATATATATATATATATATACCACACGAGACGAAATATACTGAGCTAAATGTGAAATAAATAACCACAGATGAAATTGCTTTGTACATTCAGATGATGGGCCATGGGTGAGATCAAATTAAATTGTTTTTGACTAAAATGTATGAAAGTAAATTTTATTGATCAAATATTCAATATAATTGACCAAAGACGAAATCGTTTTAAACGTACATTCCGTTTTTTGGAACGAAAAAAAACAAAACCCAATATTAACACTTAATTGACCAAAGGGGGGGTGGGGGCGGGGCGGTCCTATGGACCACAAAATTTGTGTCGCCGCTGGCCGTTACGCGTGTGATTTTTTTCACCGAATGTTTTTGCAATTGTCTGACCTTTAAATACGCTTTTTCATACCAAAAACATTGAAATCGGCCACGCCGTTAATGAGTTAATTAATGAGTTAATTAGTGGGGGTCCCAATTTCCCCCCCCCCCCTTGTGCACTAACGGAAATCATCTGATAATATTTTTAAAAATCGAAGAACCATAGCCTATTTTTTATTTTGCTGATTATGCGCACATATACATATAAACACTAGTAATTACTAAATAAAATATTACCCTTTATGTGCTGACAACAAATGATTTAATTGAGGACGTTGCTAAAATCGTTACTGTACAAACTCTACGGGAAAATGACTTTAATTTTTTGCACACCCGTAAAAATCAAGATTTTTTTTGTGTTAAATATATGTAATTTGGCCCTTCTAGAGTAGAATATCAACAGCACTAAGTTCCAAAAAGTTTGATGTATGTGTTGAGCCCTTTATTGGAATTTTCCGCCTCTTTGTCCCAAGTTCCACTTGTTTTGAGAGCAATGTTTTGCCTCTAAATCTGCCGCCCAGATAATAAATTTCATTTTTATTGCTGATTTAGTGTTTTCTTATAACCGTTACATGTGGTAAATAAATTTTTCATGCAAAAGAATTCGTCGGGGGGAGTGGTTTTCCTAGTGTGGGATCCCTGACCCCCTCCCCCCTTGGGCACTACCCCCCCACCCCCCCCCCCCCCCCCCCCCCCTTGGGCACTAACGTTTTCCACTCCAGTGAAGTGCCAAGGGGGGTCATGGAACCTTACCTAATATCCCAGTTTATACTATTTATTTTTTTGAACATGCTTGTTCCACATCTGTTTTGAAATGTATTACAGTGCCGCATGCCAGTTTTAGACGGTGCATTAATTGGGCCTTGTCTCATATGAATGTGACGAAAAAAGGTTAAATGGCCTCAATGGTTGATAGTAAATTTCAACAGTTAACGAGAGGAGAGGAGAGAAAAAATTAAATTTCTAATTTCAAGTATCATATGTTTCACCCATAGATTACTTACTGGAGCATCATTCTGAAACAAATAGGCATTAATCAATGCAAGTTTACAAGTGCCATTTGAATGTCATTATAGATAGAAGCACTAAAAAGCCCAAAAGAACCCCCAAACTACACTGATAATACTTTCAAAGCAAGACAAATGCTTATTTGTTAAATAACAGTGTAGGTCAAGTATTATAAGATGCAAGACAATTATTTTACTTCCTTTTTATTAATTCTGCTAATTTTTTTTCCTTGCTTCATTTTTTTTTACACTGCTAGCCATGTTTGTGTTCAGTTGGCCACTTGAACTTGAGTCTGTCCCTTTTAGTGCAGTGATCAACTCCAGTTGCCTTTTTCTGTGGACAACCATTGGTCGAAATTTTATTGTCTCCCTTTGGGAACATCAGATCTATGCATGGAAATAGAACTTGTTCTAAATGCATTCACGAAATTCAGACCATAATGACCCATGCATAGTCCAGTTTAGACGTGCAATTTTTCCGTGCCTACTTCCTGAGGATCTCCTGCAGAAATGCCATGCACGAAAAGCACCGTGTAAACTAGGCTTAAGGAAACCACATTCCCGATGGAAATGTCCACGGACATTTATTACCACACGTGAAGGTCAGCAATAAAAAATGAATATTTGTTATTCGGACTGCCAAATAGGGCAAAACAGTGTTTCAAAACATTGCGAAAAATCGCAAAAACGAAATGAAGCCTTCGCTTACATCAAACTTTTTGGAAACTAGTTAGGTTCAGATCTATTCTAGAAGACCCAAAAAATACATTACACAAAACCTGCAGTTTTAGGGATCCTGTATGTTTTAAGGGTGTTTGCAATTCCATTTTCCCATAGAGTTTGTACAGTAACGGTTTAGCAACGTCCACGGAAAGAAATCGGGTGTTTCAGCAATCAAGGGTTTAATTATTGTTAATGTTACTTAATAATTGTTGACTTACATGTATGTGTAAAAAATAGCTTGGTTCTTTGATAATTAAAAAATTTTCAGAATTACTTCCTTAGTGCTCAAGGGGGGGGGGGTGAACCCCCACTAATGTTTGAACTCATTAACGGCTTGGCCGATTTTAATTTTTTTCGTATTGAAAAGAAGCGCAGTTAAAGTAAGGACAATTACAAACAATTTCGGCGCAAAATCCCACACGTAAAAGGGCCAGCCGCGGAAACAAATTATGGCGGGTCCTACGAACCCCCCCTCCTCCTGTGGTCACTTAAGTGTTAACGAGATATGAAATCTAATGAAACAGTTTTGACACTGAGAAAAACCTATAATAATAAGAAGGCACAGCGCTTTGTATCCTGTGGAAAAAGGCATATATAAATATCGATATTTAATTATTATTATTATTATAGTATTATTATTATTCTTATTATTATTATGATCCTACTTCTATTGTTAGCGCGAAATTGGCTTTTGTTATCACTCAGAACGCTCTTAGGGCGAAATGTTGTTCCCCCTAACATATCCTTGTATTCAGTTTCTTCTGGTTTGGATAACAAAGGATATTTAATTTATGCCCCAAATTTTGAGAAGAGGATTTTGTTATAGACGCCCGCGTACAAATCATTTAAATCGTATTGAATAATACATTTCGCCTTAAACGCGTGGTTCTAGAGTATTGAACGGTATAATTTCTATGTTTAATCTATGCCGAAACCAGTTAGTTCGTCGATATGCGTACCCCATTGCGTCCTGATGCGATGGCCTGGGCATGTGTGATTATTATTTTAATTATTATTTTATGTTTACCAAAGTATTATTCAAAATTTTAAAAATTATGATTTAAAAATGGTGAATGTTTGATAATGACATAGTGAAGGGTATATTACAGCTCATATGCTAAGGTAAACAAGTTAACGAAACACCCGACAGAGAGAAATATTTGAACTCTTTCTATCCAAGACAATCATTTATAGGTCGGAGTGCGTGAGCCAACACGTCGATGAGTTAAAAGATTAAGTGCCTCGATATTTTACCAGCGATATTAAGAGGACTTCCTTCAAAAACCACGATATATTTTAGTCACTGTATGTTTGTGAATGTATGTGGACAAAGATATGCCCCACCGCAAAAAAAAGTTTTTCTGATGCCATCTTCTCTCCAAATTCTGTTATATGAGTCTGTTTTTTCCCCAGTTGAGTGATTCCAAACCTTCGCATGGCATTGGATATTTACAATTCTAAAACATGAACGGGGAAATTTGTCTCTGAATGTCAAAAATCGTACTTGTCATCACAGCTTAACTCTTCTTTACTGCGAGTCTGGTAATAATACGGTTTCCGGAAGTACTGAACTGACAAAGTAAGGGCCAGTAAATGAAGGGTGGCGATATGGATTTCACGTCTGGTATATATAATTTTAAAAATCAAGAAGGGGGAAAACATTAGTGGTGGACTTACATCACTACATAATTGCCATCTGTAACTTTGGACTCTTTGTCATTTCGTGGGGATTATATTTATTTGGATTTTACTAAAACAATATTGGTGTTATGATTATTAAACTGATCTAATGGGCATATTTATCAAACGTTTGGGTAATTCATTTGTTAATAAAGGGTTTAAAGATTGGACTTTTGCTCACATGCTCCATAATTGCAACCCTAATTGCCGCAGTACTAAGCCTCAACATGAAAATAAACCTAATTCTCTTCCCTAATTGGCAGATTGATAGTGTCTGGTCTTTATAAATTGACAATATTTGCGTATAAACGTGGTGCCCAGCGGGGCCTAGTCGACGGTTTATAAATTTACGTAGGAAAAAATTGCACATTGAATCGACGTTTAAGAACGACGTCAAATGATTGCATTTTCGACATAAATAGTGTGTAAATTTTTAAAACACTCTCGGACGTATTTTCGACGTTCCAGCGTCGAGTGCCCAATGGGTGATGACAATTTTTACTCATTCATAAATAGATAATTAATTTATGGTGGTAACATATAGTGATTTGGGGAGACTTGATGATTTTAATAGTACAAGAAAAGTGAAATAAAATTAAAGTGTGAATCAAAAATAATTGCAACAGAAACGATTTGGTGTTGTTATTACTAGAATGATAACAGACGAAAAATATCAAAAATCTAGAAGTATAAGTAGCGGCGAACATGCATTTGCGGGGAGGCAAGGTTTGTTAAGGGGGGGAATATTAAAGTAGATATGATGTGGACTGATATCTATACCTACAATTTTTTGCCAGTCCTAAGGATGAAAAAAAGTATATTTAAGCTATCTGTGGGCTATAGTTTAATAGTTAAATAGGTTCAAGATCATCCTGGGGGACAATTTCTTCAGATGCGATGAAAAAATGCCGAAACCGCATCAAAAATCCGTTGTTTCTTGAAGAGATACGGACTGCAGAAAATAAGCTAGCATTAGGGTGAATTGTTTTCCTGACCCGCAGAGTGTTTGAAAATGTCCCGACCTTTTCCGACTCATAATGAATTGTTGTATGAAAGTCGTGTAACATTATAAGTTGAATTGTGCACACCCACCCCCCACCCCCCCCTAAGCGTTGCCCTTGTCATGAGTAATTTCCGCTTCAAAAACCTAACAAAAGTGTAGTAGTTTTAACTTCCGTTAATAACTAAGAAGGCGGTTAAAGAATTACGTTATTGTTGTGGATGTTTGGAAGTCGACGTGTATGGCAGATCAATGTATAGTAATTCGTATAACATGTTTATAGCCGATAAACCGAGTTTGTTCGAGCGACAAACAAAGTTTATCGAGAAAAACTATGTTTTTCGATCGAAAAACAAAGTTTATCGATAAACAATGTTTTACGATAAACTCAGTTTATCGAAAACTATGTTTTTCGCCGATAAACAATGTTTTTTCGATTCGATAAACAATGTTTTTTCGATAAACTATGTTTTTCACTCGATAAACTTTTGTTTTTCGAAAAACAGAGTCTTTCGATAAACTCTGTTTTTCGATAAACACATTAACGGAATAAAGCGCACACATACCATAATCTTCTTGATTGACGAGGTTACCTGTTTATCGGTTGAAAACTTGTTTTTCAAAAAAACATGTTTATCTATAAACCCCCACCCTGTTTTATCTGAAACACAGTTTTTCAGTCGAAAAACAATGTTTTTTCGATTTGATAAACTCTGTTTTTCGATGAACACAGTTTATCAGTTGAAAAACATTGTTTTTCGAAAAACAGAGTCTTTCGATAAACTCTGTTTTTCGATGAACACAGTTTATCAATCGAAAAACAATGTTTTTTCGATTCGATAAACAATGTTTTTTCGATTTGATAAACCCTGCTTATCGATAAACACAGTTTATCAATCGAAAAACAATGTTTTTCGATTCGATAAACAATGTTTTTTCGATTCGATAAACAATGTTTTTTCACTCGGAAAAACAGTGTTTATCGCGATAAGCAGTGTTTATCGAATTCCTATACACTGGGCTTGCCATAGATGTGGGCGGTATCATGAGAGATGGCTAATATGAGATTCTGGCGCTATTCATGATAATGTGTGCGCTTTATTCTGTAAAAGTATTTATTGGAGTATTACAACAGAACGAAATTCTGCCGTTCTGCCGATTTTAATTGCTTGGATTGCGTTTGTAGGCGGCCACTTTGTAATCGAAAAAAAAACCATTTTTTTTTTTTAGAGTAGAGATTAAAAGAAAGCAATTAGGAGTTGGCTAGGGAAGTAGAAAATAGTATAGCATGCCTTATGAGATAATTGCACTGGTCCTGGACTATATTAAGCCAGTAAATGGGATTACGGTGGGATTTAATAAAAAGGCGGCAACGTGATAGGGTCTTTGAAACTGGTGTGTTGTAGGTCATTTATTCTCCTATGTCCCCAGGCTATGTCCATGCTTGGAAATGGACTGATTACAAATGAAACAGATTACACATCCCACTTCGTAACAACACATAAATACGATGCAAAGTGATGTGATCTTATACCAACACAGATCTGCAGTTTACACCCATATATTCTTTGGTCGGTGGTTCTTCTGATCTAATATACGCTAAGTTAAAACTTAACTGCCCATAAGGGGTTTGACAATTCCGTAGGTGAATAAGGGGGGGGGGGGCTCCTAGGGGCCCATCATATATAACCTTCCCAAAGGAATGTTTAGATGAAATCACCACATGTTAGAAGGATTCAAAGCATCAACAATTAAGCAAATAAGAATAGGGGACAAAAACATTGATTTTTAATTTGCGCAAAATGTTCGAAAAAAGACAACTATTCGTTATGCATTTTCTAAGCAACTGATTCACCTAGACTTTTGTTGATTGCTTTAATGGTGAAGGATGAGCTAAATGTAACATATTAGCACAAACATAAAGTCTCAGCCGTTTTATATTTTTAGTTTACTTGATAATGTACCATAGGTTGCTACAGTAACGCATACGATGTATATAAATATTATGATGACCAATGGCCTACTATACTTCCAAGAATTTGTTGATTAAGTATTTCTTGTTTAGGTCACTAGTGTATGCATTATGAAAATCAAATCACAGTAACCTATTAAGATTTTTAATTTTTGTCATGGGGCACTTCCGTTAGTGCATAATGGCGGCTCCTAGGGACCATGCATTAACGCAAAAACGAACTCACGATGGACTTGGATTTTTTTGCACAATGCAAACAACAAACTACAAAGTTAGACAAATACAAAAAATATAAAGCAACTATTTGCAGCGTTAAAAAAATGCCGGACCGAAAAAACCCCACAACAAATGGGGCCCTAGGAGCCCCCCCCCCCCCCCAGCCCTTTGTAGTTAAGTGTTAATTAATCTTAAGCAATGATTGCAATTAGTGCAGGTTTTCACACACACACACCCAACACACACACACACCCATACACACACACCCCTTAAACACACAAACCCCTACCCACAAACACACACCACCCATTGTTGTATTTCTGATACCACTTAACCAAAATGGTAATAGGAATAATTGCACAACACATTTGCATTTCAGTAAAGATGAACATGCACGAACTTGCATTTGTTTGTCGTTTGTGAGTTCGTTTGTGTTTTAGTTGGCAACTGGTTGGGTTTCTTGTTTTGTAGTATCATTCACCCTCTGTGACGAAAATGTGACGGTTAGACGGAAGTACGATTGACTGATTAAGTTTAACGCACAAGCTGACAATGAAATATATGTCGAAAAGGGGGGGTTTTAAACTAACATTGAGTGCAATAATTTCAATGCCCGAATACAGTGAATACCATTCTGAAATAAATCTTCTTGTTGTTGGAAAGTAATTCGGTTGTGAACTAGACTAGAACTAATGGAATAATTTATACCATGGGCAAAAATAAGGATGGTATGTTTCTTTAACACGTTATGTTTTGTTTTCCTTAACTTATTTGAGGATTTTTTCGTCGATACGGGGGTTAAGATGTACGGGAATTAACCCACACGATAGGTCGACGATATATTTCCATCATTTCCAGAATCTCTGATGTTGTTTTCCCCGTAAAAATGAAACATACCAAAACTACACTATCATATTGAAACACGATCTTCTGCGGAGACGACAAGCGCTGGCTCGAGTAATAACGGGTCAACCGCATGTAAAATAGTTCCCACTCAACGGAATAATTCATTTTAAAGTAGGTGGTGTATATGTAGTTGTTTGTTAATACGTACGTTGATAAGTATTGCCCCAAGCAAGTTTTAATAAGCAGGGGCGACACAACTGGAGTTGAGAGTTATAGAATGAGTGTATTTCCCGGGGGGGGGGGGGGCGCACTTCTCAATGACAAGGGGTTCAATCCGTGTCAAAAGGCAATCACAAAAAGCACCCTAAATACGGATTTTCGAAGCTTGAATTTTCCCCCTAAACACGTCTCAGCAGCGCAATTAGTACAAACAGGTACTTGATGGAATGCGCCCTAAACAAGGATCAGTAGCGCAATTTTGCATACTAAACCAAGTTTGTCTTTCTCCCTTACCTAAGCAGTAAGTGATGCAATTATTACCCCTTTACGTAAAAAACCCCAAAACCATTTACTCAGTGTATTTTTACACACCAGAGAGGCTTGTGTGAGCTTGGTGTATTCAGAAAATATCTGGGGAAAATTAATTTTTTTCAGCCAGGATTATCCGAGGAACGAGATTTAAAGGGGAACAGGATTTTGAGCCAGAGATTACCAACAATTCTCAGGACGGAGCACGAAAAATCGATAAAAGTCGACGATATAAAGCGGCTAGGGCCGACCAGGTAACTTGTCAATAAAGTAGCTTCTATTGTTGACTGATGACATCATCCCCAAACTCCAGGTTCCCGCCGCCATAAACGATCGGCGGTACTCTTTACAACTAATTGTTTACGTCGCATCAGTCATCGCAGCCTCAAGTCGTTACCCAAAACAATACAATTGAATAAAAGTGCAATTACGACATAGGCAATCTACAAAATTCCGAACCATCCAGCTTAAGTTGATGTTGAAATTCGCATCTCCCTAATTTATTCATTTCCTCTTAAAAAGTTTATGTTCCCCTCGGTCCCTGGCGAAGTTCAAAATGACGGGCCCTGGACGGCACAGCTTCCCGAATAAAAATGATATAAAATATAAAGAATAATAGTGAAATTCAATTTCCATAGCTAGGCGGGATAATTTTGGTAGTCCACAAAACTATGGACTTTACACTTTTAGGGAGCATCTTCCGCTTTCTTGAACCTTCACTGTAAAATTATCTTCCATAGAAATTAGAATCTTGTCGGAATGACTAAATTTGGAATAAAATAAAATAACCACTACTACTACCGAAAAACTAAAGAACCGCTAAAGAGAGGCCGTCAGTCGGCTGGCCATTATCTGGGGTAACAATTTATATATTTATTAACACTCAAGAAAAGTCAAGTTTTAGGCCTATATAAAAAACATGGAAAAACGTTTAAGCTAAAACTACCGTTGACTACAACATTTTTTTCATTATAGAATTCAAAAAAATCAAATTCGTATTTGCAAGCTTAAAAACAACTTGACAAAAGAAAAGCGTTTATAGCTATTTGTGCTGCAAAAATCTATCAACCGTATTGTCTTGAGATGTAGGCCTACATAGCTCCATTCATCGCGAATCGTGATGCAAATAGTGGCATGTAAACCATAAGCCATACCAAAAGCGCACAAGATGTCTTCAATCTTCAATCTTCAAGTTAATAGATTCCCCTATAAACGCAACGCTTACAACACTGGGACTTGGGTCAGAAGTGACGTCCAGGCATGGTGCATAAAGTGGAAAGAACGAAAATACTAAGGTGACCACAAACCACACAACCAAAACAACGGTGCAACTATATACAGACAGTTATTATGACAATACATTGGTAAGAACTATAACAACTTGGAGCCCACAGGAGGTCTCCCCATCTGCCGGATGTCTAGTAGAACTGGCTTGCCTTAATCCTGGGTAGTGAAGGGGCAGAAACTGCTGAGTGCTTGTTGGTGGGGTTCCATAGACGAATTGTACGTGGGTAGAATAAAACTGTAACTATCAATAGTTGCCCTCTGAATTGCTCAATTTTTAATTGGTGATCATATCTGGCCAAAATATGTAACTGATTTGACGATAGGGGAAACTGGATATTTACTAGTGAAATTGTGATTTTGGGGGTAAGAACATATTCAATTGGGAGGCTAGACGCTAGTATGGAGAAAATCCCAGCCCAAGGTGTTGATCAAGGATGTTAACAGAGTTAGTTCTTTGGTAGTCTTTGAAGACAACCCGTGCTGCTGCCCGTTGAACTTGTTCAATTTGATTTTACAGCATTGATGTTATACGGATTCTAAGACTCTGAAGCATACTCGAGTTGTGGGCGAACTAGGGCCTGATAAGCTTTGGCCTTTACTTCATGTGTACATGGAGATAGAGTGCGACGTAATAACCCAAGGGTACGATTTGCCTTCAGCGTGATCTTATTACAGTGGTCATCCCATCTAAGGTCTTTTGAGATTGTAACACCGAGGTAGTCAGCCCGGTCTACTCTTGTAAGTGTCTGCCCAAGGATTTTATATTGGAAAAGACTAGGTTTGCGCTTCATTGGTTATGGATAAGATGCACATTTCTCAAAATTGAAGTGCATTAACCATGTAGAGGACCAGTTTGTAAGTATTTCCAAGTCCCCTGGATCCAGTATGGTCTTGTGACGTAATATCGCCCGGTAGATATCTGTCGTCAGCAAATAACCCATCTTGGATGTTATGTGATCTTGTATATCATTATATACCAAGAAAGGCAGGTTGTGTGTATTGATTGATCATCCAAGTAGGCCATGGGGATCGATATGGGACCTGGATTTGTGTATGATGTCATCGTATTAACTGTGGTCAACAAAGAAGACCTACTTGATTGACCAGTTTACCTGGCGGGCGCCCCAGAGCCGCTTGTGACGATATGGCGGCTGAGGGGTCTGCCATTGCTCTACGTTACAAGCGGCGGGGGGGTGGGGGATCTTCACTTTCAACGCACTTTTGTCATCGAATTTGATAGAAAATAATTTGAAATTTGTAAGTGATTCAGTATAGCAAAAATATAGGTATCCTAATGGGCTTTATAAAAAGTAAACAGATTTGATGGATTAAAGTGGTCACAGAGAATTCATATAGTAATTGGCGCGGGAGGGGTACCCCTCCCGCGCGAAACGCGGGAACGCATACCAAGCATGTTTTGCTTTCCGAAAACATTTTTCTGATGCAAATTTGTAAAACCATATGATATTTGTAAAGTGGTCAACTTTAAATGCATATAGTCCGCCATGGTCGACGGTATAAACATTAAAACTATTGTTCTGCATAGCGCATGTAAGGTTTTATTTGAACTAATAAAATTAAGGGTTCATGGATATTTCGTAAGCGGCACTGGTGGGTCGCGGAAACCTTGCAGGGGTATTTAAGTTTTCAGACTTTTCTCTGGGTCTATAGGATCCGGTAAAAATACAACTCATGCAATAGTAGTAAGGGAGAAATTAAAAAACCTCGGGAACACCAGAACACCCATTTATATGGCTAATTCGCATTTGGATAACATTATTTTCGCCACTGATTTCCGCGATTTGCAGGGCAGCGATAAATCAAATTCCGGCATTTTCCCTGAAAATTGTCGCATCCGCGCAAATTATGTCCAACAGTTTATTTTATGAAAATTATAAACCTAATCAATTGACTGACATTTAATAATTGTGAGTTTTAATTGCTAAAACATTGTCCGTTTCATGGTAAGTGATGAGAACAATTTAGTAAGCGACATATCATGCAATAACGAAAGGGTCGCATTTCTCAATCTCAACCACAGCCTTTACTAAAAATCACGACTATGGATAAATTTTGGAAATTTGGGGATTTGAAAGCACAGGTTTTAAGGCAAGTACAGACTTCGGAACACTTTTTTATTTTTTTTTATGTTTAAATGAATATGGACCCGATCTGTAAGTCCTCATTTTGAAAATATAACCCTTTTTTCTTGATATTTAGTGATATTTAGACCCTTTTTACGTTACGCCTTACGTAACGTGCCTGATCCTGGAAAAAACTAACCCTTTTACGTGTAATTCTTGCAGACACGGATGATACCCCCCCCCACCCCCCCGGGGTGTATTTTGTGAGCCAACGTCATTGACTATAGCACGCCGACAGTTAACATCATCCTAGCGTTAAAACATTGTTTGGTATATTATTAATATTCTTCATATTCATTTTGAAAACACATCAGCCGATTTTATTAACATTGAGACTGACATGTAATTTGACACATTTGCTTGTATATCCGCTCAGCATATGTTAAACCGCAATGGTTAGAAGGATTCACAAAGCCTTTAAAATAACGCTTCGGGACGGCCCCAAACTAATCTTTTTGAGTTGGCCTTGACATTTACTAAGTACAGAGAACACTATGTTTTATTTCCATTCATCTTACTAGAAGCTTTTGTTAATAAACCCTGTCCAAATCCATAATCAAAATAGAATGTTTAACAGCAAACCGATGAAACCATTAAAAGGTTTTTGTACGAAATCCGTACCCCATTTGTCCTCCCCGGAGATGAAAATGATCACACAAGAAAGACATACAGGTGTATTTTTCTCATGAATTAAATTACAACTTGTTTTGAATGTTTGAATTCAGGTACCCTTTCGTTTCCGCTCTATCTTATTTTACGCTCGAAAACTGTCGGCGATTTATACCTATGCAAGGTCCTTTGAAATATGTTTTGATGAATTATGCCTTGTACACTTTAAAGAAATAGAGAGCTTGTTTTTTTTTAAAAACGGATAAAATAACCCAAAACTGTACTTACGTGAATGTTCAGAAAATCTCAAATATTGGGCAAAAAGGCATTTTTATAGCCAAATAATTCCCCCCAAATGCTAACTTCTTATTCCGTAGACTAAGAAGCCGTTGCTTTAATTTGGTTTATATCGGAAGGGATCGGAAAGGTCTAAATGGTGGAAAGAATATTAAATCTACGGTGCATGTTTCATCACATTCATCCCCCTTTCTCACACTCTTGTTCATTTGACACATCATCTCATATTTGTTATTACATGGTACTCCTCAATACAATCAGTTTTTGGATTTAGTCTCATTTGTCGTAATTTGCCGACTAGCCTATATAGTTGTTTTGGCGCTATAGTATAAACGCGACAAAAAACCCATCCCTCCCACTTAGCGCTCAACCATTTTGTGCATCGGGTACAAGTAATAGAAGCAGAATTAACCCGAATAGCTGATTTAGGGTACTTTGGACGGCCATCTTGAATTCAAATGGCTGCCATCCTATTTTTAGACATTTTCTCATTGAAATTCATCAACACCAATAAGCTATACTAACATTAATATATGATTTTTTTTCTTTGAGTAGCTAGAATTGCACAGCCAATAGGTTCTGCCTTCTATTATCTGTCCATTATTTATGATCTGGTCGTGATGTAAAATCAATAACGAACCCTTGTTCTCTCCGTATTATGTTCACAGGGCAATTGACTATATATTATTAATAGTATATTTATATATATAGCGATATGTTAGATATATATATATATATATAATAGTATCTATATATATAAGAATTATAAGATATATAATATATATATCTAATAGATATATTATTATTATAATTTTATATATATATATATCCTTAAATTCCGCCACTAAAACCCACTTTTACCACTTTTAAAATTTGGGCAAAAATCTCAATTCAGTCCATTTCATAGCGGCCAACCAACCAGCCTTAACAGGCCGAAAGCTTTCAGCCACACCAAACTTTAAGTTCTAGCAGCCACTTTCAGGTAAAATACTAAGGAAGCGGTTACGCTCTGGACTTAGTCATTTTTGAAAATTCTACATACCGTGGCCCGGCTAGGTGACTTTCACCAAAAGATATAGCGCGACTTTCCGCTGAACAAGGAAGCGGTCCGCGCTGAATTTGTTTAATTGTTTGAAAAAGTTCTATCTACCTGCTCGTGGCCCGGCTCAGTGACTTTTCACGGCCGTGGCCTATGGAATGGTCTAGGACTTTTTCAATTGACTTAAGTGAAAGATCACTAAAGAATCTTAGGGCGACTTTCCGCTGGCCCCAAGGGTGCAAAAGCAGGTCCGTCTTTCAATGGAACTTAGTTCATTTTTGAAAAGTCTACCTGCCTTGGGCCCCCCCCGGCTAAGTGACTTGTCATTGCCGTTGCCTGGATACGGTGGACTGTCACTGAAAGTATCACTAAAAAAGAGTATAGGGCGACTTCCGCTGACCAAGGAAGCGGGTCGCTCTGGACTTAGGTTAATTTTTTAAAAGTCTACCTGCGTGGCCCGTCTAAGTGGTAATTTTTCACTGCCGTGGCTGAGCGAGGGGACTTTTTCACTGAAAAGATATAGGGAGACTTTCCGCGGACCAAGGGGGGAAGCGGTCCGCTCTGGAATTAGTTTCATTTTTAAAGTCTACCTGCCGTGGACCGGCTAGGTGGCACTTTTCACTGCCAGTGTGATGGCTAGGTTGACTTTTATGAAAGATCACTAAAAGCGCTAGGGCGACTTTCCGCTGACCCCTTACGCCACCGCGAGCGGCAGTATAAGCGGTCCGCTCTGGACCTAGTCTCACTTGTAAAAGTTCCCTGCGTGGCCCCTGTTGTGCGTAGGGATCTTGTTCGACTGTTGCCGTTGGCGGCATCAGGTGATGCTTCTTACTGAAAGATGAGGCGACTTCCGTGACCAAGGAAGCGGTCCGTCTGGACTTAGTTCATTTTTTTAATTGTTGTGTACCTGCGTGCCCGGTGTATGATAGTGAATATTTAATGCCGTGGATGGTAGGTGACTTTTCACTGACAAACGTCAACTAAAAGCATCTAGGGGCGACTTTAATTGCGGACAACCCAAGGAATTTCGCTTGTGGTCCGCTCTGTGACTTAGTTCATTTTTAAAAGTGTCTACTGCCGTGGCCCGGCTAAGTGACTTTTCACTGCCGTGCTGGCTGGGTATGACTTTTTCACAGAAAGTTCTAGGGCGACTTTCCGCTGACCAAGGAAGATGTCCGCTCTGGACTTAGTCATTTTTAAAAGTCTGCCTGCCGTGGTCCGGCTAGATGACTTTTCACTGCCGTTGGTCCTGGCGAGGTGACTTTTCACTGAAAGATCCACTAAAAGATTCTTTAGGGGCGACTTTCCGGGACCAAGGAAGCGGTCCGCTCTGGACTAGTTCATTTTTTAAAAGTGGACCTGCCGTGGCCCGGCTAAGTGGACTTTTCAGCCGTGGCATGGTGG
>JAMKCH010041227.1:0-13360 GCA_023653785.1 Ophioderma brevispina
ATCATGGTAAAAAAAAACACTTTGAGATCTTCTGGGATTTTGTGCCGAAGCCACCAAAACTCTGAAAAAAATATATTGTAAGCAAAATCCTCAGAAATGGGCCACTTTTTAAACCAACATGACCCGTATAAATGGGTAAGGAGGGTTTCAAGTCCTCAGCCACACAACCCCGCAAACCAAACCAATCTTAGTACAACCCCCCATGAGAACTGTCAAATTTGTTTAGTTGTGTGTTGTGTAGTCCCAGTTTACCAAATGACTCTGTATAGAATCTGTTTGAATATTAAAGCAGTGGTCTATGTTTCTGACCAAAGAAATTTCTGATTTTATCCTAAACATAATGCTTTGCCTCAAAACAAAGTCATCAAAATCCAGGGCTGATGAAAGTTATACCAGAATACAACTATGCTAAGAAGATTGGTGATACCCAATTTTGCAGTGCTTGTGACTGTTTTTAAAGCACCCTGTAATGAACTTGGGACTATGAAGGAAATATTTGAGCAATTCTGTGGAAAACCAGCTCAAAATATCAATATTTAATTTCTGTGGAGAAAAAAAATACTAGGGGAAATTAGGGATTGGAAGTTTATGGGATTATAGGGAGAGGCGTAAATAACATATAGGAAATATAGGAAGTATAGGGACGCTTGTAGCCTGATTTTGCTGATATCGGTGCCTTTCTACTTCGATGTACACTGATATCTTAGTCGTTTTTTCCCCTTGTTTTTGTTTATCAACACAACTTATAATAGGACCCCTATTGCGAGTCTATCCCAAGCGAGGAAAATTTTGCTTTGAGAGTGGGGATAGTGGGTCAAAGAAATGGCTGTATGAATTTTACCTGGGCTTTCATCGATGTATTATCATCATCCGTGATGTTTCAGTCGTATTTACAATAAGGGTTACAATACCAATTGCTCGCATTATTGCAGCCGTGAATCCCAGGGCCTTTCACAGTAGACTAGACTAAGCACTATAGGAAACTAAGCAACGGTGAAAGTCACAGTACTAAATTTGGGTGATTCGATGTAATTGTATCCTAATAAATGTAAAATGTAGTACACAATAAATACCGACATAATTTACCAACCAAAGTATGTTACAGTATTTGTTTCAATATAAAGTAGTTGGGGGTGAAGGTTGGGGGCCGGGGAAACTTCATTTGCGTTGGATGAAAAGCGTGACGAGGGTTACAACGGGCCGGTGAAAGTGTGTGTTTTTAAAACTAAAACGACAATAAAGTTATATTCTAAATTGTATATGTTACTTATTGTGAACAAAAAAATGCATTGACAAATATAATTCGGTTTTTGCAATTCGACACGAAATTCATAATTGTATACTGTCTCGTCCTTTCCAATAAGGCACAATGTCAATAAGGTAAGATGAATTATGCTAAATTGTTATCAACAATGACAAATGGATTGATCTTGATTTATAAGATTCCATGGTGTAAAATATTTAAATTTAGCATAATAGTTAATTTAATTTTGCAAAACGATGGTTTAAAATAGACGAAATTATCACGCCTAAAATTCTCCAAATTGACGGAGCTTAAGTTTTGCATGTAAGGAGTGGGTTACTATACTGATCTTCAATGATTGTTTTTTTTAACAATTCTATCACAGTAAAATATTATTAAGATGATCATGATTCGTGTTAAATGTTAGGCCAAGGTTTAAGTGGGGTACACGCACGTTAATGTTAACACGCGGTTTCCTAATGGGACCGAATTATCGTGGGGCCGAATTGCCGTGACACCGAACTGACTGGGACCGAATTGATATGAGTCCGAATTCGCATGGCCGAACTGGTTTTGGGACCGAATTCGGGCCAGCCTTGACAGTGTTGCAAAAAAAATGCACCCATATGACGCCCACACTGACATTTATGATGCCAGGTCGACTATAATTAGAACTTTATTACTCTGTTCTAATCAAAGGGGTGCTTGGTACTTGACGATTTGTAAGTGTACTTTGAAGAGCTTATTCTTGTATTGTTGTTATACTAGAAACGAGTATAGTAGCCGTAACCAATCCTTTTCCTTGCAGCGATCACGCACGGCACGACCAGCTGTAAGCTTTCAAGAGGTAGGCTAATAAGGTGTTTCTTTGAAAAATTATTCTTTGAAATTGGTCACAGACGTAAAATGATCGGCATAGGCAACAACGTTCATAACGCAAGGAGTTCAGTCAGTCAGTCAGTACACGATTTGATCATACTGGCTGGTCTCCGCCCAGCAAAAAATAGGTCTGTACGACTTCAGTTTTTTTGGTGGTCAACCAGTCGCCACTAAATAGTTGCGACTACGAATATCATGGCGACTATCTAAGGTCAAACTTTGATCAAAAGTTCAAGGTTTAATATTTGTTTAGAATACTACAAAACATGCATGGTAATTCTGGGTTCTGATATCACAGACGTTGTACACTACAATGCAAGAAAATACACTATTCATTGTATTTGATTTTTTTTCAATAGACGTAGGAAACAGAGGTTGATTTTTTCCAATAAAAGTAGGAAGCAGAGGTTTCTGCAATACATCAGTCAACAAATGCCTGGCATCCTTGGGCATTCGTAAAGGAAAGAGAAAGGCTATAACACTCCGAATAGAAAGCAAGCTCCATTCAAGGCATGACTGGTCACATGAACCTAACTTGGTGTGATGCTGCCTCTGCCAGGTAGTCTTCTACTGGCGAGATATGTAGTTGTGCGACGAACTCCCAACTACAACACTTCTTGTTGTGTCTTGTAAGCCACAGCGCATAGTTAGCTCTTAGAGCCATTCTTGATACAGAGTGCAGTACCTTCTTGTTTTCCTTATTTGTCAGCCCAAGGAATTTGAAGCAGGTTCTCGGAGTCTGGTTGGGGAATCCTCTGGACCCCACTTCCGCTGGGAAGTATTTCAACTCCCATCCAGCTTCCTGTGCTTATTTGATAAGGTCTTCATTGCACTTCATTCGGTGATTATGCCATATTCTCTTCTGCCGGTACTGTCAGCTCAATGACAACCCCTTCATTCCTTGGTGACATATGGTCTCTGTGGTGATTATTGGCGGGAATTTGATGGGACGTTTGTCTTCACTGTTCTGGAAACATCCCTGCTTCTTTTCTTCCAGCCAGATAACAATGCCATATTGGGTGCCCATGTCTGCTATGCCAGTTTTGATTTACTTGCCAGTTTTGATTTACTTGTCATCCTCTTTTTGGAGGGGTTCTTGCTCTAATGATGGTAGCACTAGCTGATGGTCAATCTTACGAAGGACTGTGTCATGTCTCCAGTTATACCTTCCTGATCGTAATGAGTACTGGCAACAGTTGAATATATGCATCATAGTGCATTTGTTATATCACACAGAACACACGGTCCAAGAGCATGTTTATTCCATGTCTTCAGATTGACTAGTGTAGGAAGTGTATACTGTATAGTGTTTAGAATTTCAGCATTTCTGGTGACCAAGAGTAGAGGAGCTTATTCCACCTGATGTCCATTTGCTTTGCCATCTCCCAGCTTAGCCATCTTCATTTCTGGACCTTACTGTATAGGGATACCAACATCTATTCCTGTGACACTTCTTTCACAAGTGCAGACCAGGCATTTCTGTGCAATCTTGTTCAACTGGTCAATGCCTTTCCCAGACTTGGTGTAACCGAGGCCATGTCGGCTATTTTGCCCTTTGCAAAGCTCATTGATATCTTTCCCTTTCATGTAGCTCTCTTACCCCATTCCAGTTCTTCTTTTCTCCCTGTCTAGATACCAAGTGTCCGTATACAAATTTGGTTTCTGATTCCGCCGCATATTTCAAAATGTGGTTCTTCACAACAACTTGCATACATTTTAGGTGGATAAAAATGGCCTTTAGTTGTTTCTGTTCCTGTACAAGATGGTTGGAATTCGACTAACAATTATGGTTTTCGTATATCCACAACTTCCTATGCTGTTCACCTGGTGAGTGGCAGTCTTTTCCAAGAGATCATTTAACTTGGTCTCCACACATAATCGCATCTCTTTTTCACTGGGGTCCTTGAAGATCTCTTGGCCAGGAACCTCATGAGCATCATAGGGTGCATAATGATGTTGGTTCCTTCCCATACTGACGGACTACATAGATCTTCTTCATAGTCAGACTTTACACTTTGTAGACTTCGCTTTCATTGTTCTAGTCTCCGGTCTACTCCACTTTAGGAAGGTCTTTGATAGTTGAAATGGCTTTTTGCATCATCTACACTACTGGCAATTATGGTAAGGTCGGTCCTTTCTGAGTCTATATGTAGTGGTATCTACCAGGTTGCCTATGTACTTAAGGCAGAGAAATAAGATAGGAATGACTATATTTTTTGACAGTATTTACAAGATAATGCAGAATTTTCACGTTTTCCAAGGAAAGGATTTTGATGATTACCAGAAGATTTCGCCCTTAAAGCCCTAAATGCTATTTTTGCCACTTTTCAAAAATCACGGAGCGGACAAAAGCCTTGTGTTTAGGGGGAAATTGCTCCTAGATCTAACAAGACAAATAACGCTACCTCACTTTTTTGCGGTGATCGTCAGGTTGATAGTAATGGAGGTAAGCGATGTATAATACTGGACTTGATATTATGAATACCATCAATGCTGTGCACATCCTAGGAAAAGTTCAAGCCAGGGTGCGGCCACATCCGGCCATGGTTTTCAATCTCCTTTTCTATAGGGTTACAATTGGAAATTTAGTAATTTACCTTCTTTTGTACATCAAAAGAGGAAATTCTGAGTTTGTGTGTGTGTTTTACGACGACAATACATATCTTGGATCATAAGACAAAATTGGTATCCTGGCCGCCATTTTGATTTTTTTAACTGCCATTTGGAGGCAAAATGATAGCTATATATAAGATTTGTGGTAGCTGCTAAATAACAAATTAATACTGCATCATTTACATTATGATCATATCTTGAAGAATAAACTTATAATAATGCTTTATTTGTATTTAATGTTTGTGGAGGCCATTTTGAATTTCTGGGTCACGTGATCAAAGAATAGAAATTTGAAGATTATGGAGGCAATGGCTTATACCCATATACATTAAAAGAGGTAAATTTCAAGTTTTTGTGTGCATATTACGACGGAAATATAACTTTTTAGTCAAATATGGATTCAAATTGGTATTTTGGCAGCCATTTTGATTTTTGTTTTGGGCTCAATTTTGAGGCAAAATTATAGCAATGTAGATTTTGCGATAGAAGCTCAACAATAAGTTAATAAGGCATCTTCCACATTACGAATATAATCTGAAAATTACTTTTATGGTCATGAATAGCTGTATAGAGCGTTCATGACGGCTATTTTGAATTTTGTAGGTTACGGATAAAAAAAATAGGTTTTTTCCTTTGTCAAGGCCAAGATCTGTGTTTTTGTATATTAAAAGGGGGGAATTCTGAGTTTTTGTGGGCATTTTACGACGGAAATATGCATTTTTAGCCAAAATTGATATTTTGGCAGCCATTTTGTTTTTTAAGTCGAAAATCAGGGTGGCCCAAAAGCTTATTTAAACAATATAGTTTATGCAACATAAAAAAACTAGTTGCTATGTGGCAGGAAACATGATTAGTTATGCGACCTGGGATGTCAGGAGCTGACCAATCAGGAACTTGCTGACAAATAAGGAAATTTTATGCCATAATTCAAAATTGAAGCCCAAATTCAAAAATCTGGCTTTATGGTTTCATAGCCCTTTGGATGCTTGATATCTGATCCAAATTTCATGTTGATACAACCTTTTGGGTTTTTTTTCGAATTTCTTACAGATACGACCGAATTTGCACGTAAGATTAGGTACACATGAATTGCTAAAGCTAACGGTTCAGATAATATAAAACAAAAATCTCAACCTTTTTAGGTAAGTCGGAGGACGAGGTTGTGGATCACAAAATGCCCCTTTAAAGTTAGCCTACAAATTACCTGGATCTGTTTTGGGTATGTTATTTTTATGTGTAAAATATATCTCTATTCTTCCAATGACCTTGACTATCATTTGCGAGCAATTGAAGAAATTTCATATTTTGTGACATTTTTGTAACATTTTTTTATTTAAACTATTCTTGTAAGATTTTTTAAGAATACGATAACGATGGATAAGTAACAAGTTCGGATTTTTGTAATGCTACGAGCTAAAGATTTTGTTTAGATAACTGAATGCAATAAAAATCGTACCATTGTTTAAACTATTAGCTGTACCAACGTGGAAAACCAAACGCACGTGCTGGAATCACGAATGCACCTTTTAAAGAGACACTGGCACATTTGAAAAATAGTGCCCACTCACGATTTTTTTAAAATTGATATTTTTGCATGATTGGCCCTCGCCTGAATTGATTAAGACCAAATTAGCGCCCTCGTGGGTAAACAGAACGATTTTATAATTAATGACTCCTGCGACATTTATTCAGCGGACGACGAAAATGTCGAAAAACACACGCCGGAGTTGGGTCCCACAGCATGCGCCCTGTTAACTGGTCTGTTACCTTTGTTGAGTCTATGAGTACGAGTCTATGATATTAATGCATGTAATAGATACACTTGATGATTAAAGTTGCGGCAAACTTAACAGTTGAGTTAGCCTACAAATTACCAGGATGTCTTTAATTAATATTCTTCCAATGGCCTAGACTATCATTTGCGAGCAAATTGAAGAAATTTGATATTTTCTGAAATTGTGCCAGTGACGCACATACCCGTACATCTTACCCATGTCAGTGTCCCCCGGCTTGATATCTATCATACCGTATGCCGTTGCATTCACTATTACATACACAGAACAAGCTGCACTTCTGTGCAAATTGTGAACTTACCAATGCCCAGCGTACAACCGGGATTTACCCCTGCGCTGCACTGGTCAACTCACGATCCAAATTACCATAGCCGCATGCATGGTCAAGCTCATTTCACATTTGTATAGCACGCAACACTTCCCTGCAAATCTATCATGCATAGATCAGACCAACTTCACTCTTCACTTTCACACCCAAACGCCAGAACTATTGCATGAAATGGTGATTGCGTGAATATTTTCGTTACAATGAATAAATCTTTAACATGTTTACGTCACAATGAGTTTTCCAACGGCAAACACACTCATCCGCTAAAGGACCTTGAGTGGGTGGTTTTGAATAGCAAGCAAAAGGTAATCGTAGTGGCTGTAACAGAGACGGAATGATATTTGAGGGAATTCCCCTCGCGTCGCAATCAATCAAGAAAGCACACCACCAAATCACTGCACGTTTTGTGCAAGGACGCATAGAAAAATAGGACAAGTTTTATTTCTGCCCGAAGGGAAGTATGTTATTGTTTTCCCACCAATATCTTCCCCAGTGTCAAAGTACCATGTGTACTTTCCACATATTCCTAGTTGCTTCTGAAGATAGTGCTGACGGGAGTGCTGAGTTATGCAAGTCTCATTCACCAATGCAATGTTCACACATATGGTTCAAAATAGCAGTATAATAGTAATATGCCTAAACTTTAACCTTGCACTGTGTTAACTTGAAACGGACCAAATTCTCTCACTTCAACCAATCATAAGTGGCATGAAAAAAACACTGCCCTCTCAGAGGGTGTATTGATTCCATCCCGTGCACAAAGCACCAGTTTTGGGACATTTCACATCGATAATGTCATCATGTGATCCCGCCATGTGATCCCACAAAAATTTCAGTCTTAACACATAAACTCTGACATTATTTTCAGAATTAAGGACATGGTATATGCCTACTAGGAAATTCATTTACATTTCCTTAGCAGCTAAACACAAAACTTTTGATTGGATGACAGCCCACCCATCACAGTGGATAACTTCGCAGTTCATTGACACGTAATGGATGATCTGACCCATGGTCTTGAGAGTAGGCCTACCATACTATGCCCAGATAACACAAGCGTTGATCTAAAAACTGTTTCTTGTATGTGTGAAGTTTATATTCTTTGTGTAATGGGCTGTGGTTAAAATATTTAGGATCTATTTGATTGATAAACTACCCACAATGTTCCACATTGCTGAACAGTCATAACAAGGAATTTGTATTGTAGGCTATGGAAATCCTTGTGACAATTGTTGTTGACTGAAATACTTGTTTACTTACTCTTTGAGCAAGAAATAACCCAGCTCAGACTGTATAAATTAAACAAAATGAAATACTAACACTTTCACGAGATATTTTGTGAATGAATGATGAACAGGGGACAAGCTTATTTCTTGGAAATTGGAGAAAATTGGTCAAAGTACAGTGTGGAAGTGCTCAGGCGCACTCACCTATGAAATGGATATGGGTGTAATAAGGCTGGCGTTTCCAAAACCATGTCCAAAACAATATTACATAAATAAAATTACACACAATTAAAGGTGCTTGTTCCGATGTATGTGTCTTGTGTTCTCTACTTGATATGAGAGCCTGGCACTTGCACATACACTCCATCAAGTACCGTGGGAAACAAACTTGTGGTTTTGATGGTACACGCAATAATGCATGTTGCAAAGCCCTATTCAATACTGTGCTAATATTGATGGTTAACCACTAAAACGGCGGATTTTTGTTTATATCTTGGGAATGAAATGGATTTGATGGCTCAAATTTCAGGACGACAATGAGAAAAATACGGCCTTTCATCTAATATCAAAATCGATACTACTTCCGGGTAAATGAGGGGGGTCCCAAAGACGATCGGAACACGCGCCTTTAAGATGATACCTGTTAAGATGTTACCTGTTCGTTTTTGTTCATCAGCGTGAAGTATCAACAGCTATCAAGAACACATTATCTTATGCATTGATTTTGTTCATCGCTGTGCCTAACCAATGGAGAGTGATTAGAACTGACAGAATTGGGCCTACGATGACAGGAATCCCAGCATCTTTACGATATTGCCATACTTCTTGATTTATGTCCATAGATTGATGCAACACGGACTAACCGCTGAATTGTACACAAGATCGGATTTTATTTGGGTAAATTGCTGGGTTTTAAGATTCGTGAATAAAATTTGGAAAAGGTACTTCAATTTTAGCGATGCATCAGGTTTGACGGACAAGTAACGACACAGACAGGACAACGACTGATATTATATATTTGTAATGACTTTTGATTGTGAACATGATTGTGAGTAAATAATAAAATGTGTTGCTTGCTGTTGGGGGTTAAACAAGATATGGGAGGATGGTGGATGCCCTTTTGTGAGGTTGGAGTTTTTGTGAGAAACTTAAAGACACTATCAGTGATCTACCCGAAAGAATCAAAATTTTTGAAATTGGCAGGAATGACTTAAAAGTGAAGAATAAGTCTGTAGAATTGTCATAAGTTATTTTTCCCCAACTTAAAAATTGACAGAAAGGAAAGAAAATGGCAGTGTTCAAAGATATGAATCCCCATTCAACTACGTGTTGTAGTAAGTGTCCGTACGGACAGTAATGACTAAAATGTCTGATTTTTTCCTTATTAGGATGCTTTTGGCTCTATCACTTGTAGGGTATGTTAGGGTACTTATACTTGTTACAGACATGCAAAAATCTGATTTTTGATGATTTTGTGATTTTCTCAATTAGCAAATCACTGATAGTGCCTTTAAGTTTTCCTTATAAATTTGTAAATTGGGTTGAGCTTGAGAAGTTTGGAGATAATCAGATTGGGGAGGAAGATCAAAGGGGTTAGGATTCAAATTGTGTGATTCTGTGGTATTTTTCAAGGTAATTGGATTAAAATTGAATTTAACACAGCAGGAAGCACAAAAAATTATTGCAAAATGTAAACATCACCATGCTTTGTAACATGTCTAGTTGTGTTCTATACAACTCATACCTTTTAAGCGCAATCCCCGCTACAATGTAAATATACCGTTCTGATGATGCCCGCTAGAAAAGCGAAGGACACCTTGCGGACCGTATGTAGGGCAAACTGGTTCTCGTACTTTCGTGCTTGTTTTCTGTTTTTTATTGGATTCCAATATACAAACCACTTTATCAAAAAATCGATGGTACTAATTTTTCTGAGCATTTATAATATATTATTTATACAAATTAATATGACGTCATTAAAAAATCATAGAAAACGCTGACGGATTGGCGCCAAGATAGCGATTAAAGCAATATTAGCACATTTTTTGAAGAGCGCCCCCAATTTTCAAAATTTGATATTTTTGCACAGTTACGTTGGTAATTGTCTAAGAAACTATACCTGCGAACGAGAATGCTAAAAATGCGTATTTATCACAAAATAAGCGATTTTGTAATTAGAATTGGGATCCCAAATTGGACTTAATGGCAGAGCTGGAAATGC
Organism: Ophioderma brevispina; assembly: GCA_023653785.1. Classification (NCBI taxonomy): domain Eukaryota; kingdom Metazoa; phylum Echinodermata; class Ophiuroidea; order Amphilepidida; family Ophiodermatidae; genus Ophioderma; species Ophioderma brevispina. The sequence goes on from JAMKCH010041227.1 coordinate 10,304, forward strand.
TACGTTTATGTCCGTCCATGATGAAATAGTGCCACCTCGAGAAAATAACCTCTAACTTGGCTTGCCTGAACTAACAACTAATGGATGAGCGTAGACACGTACATGGCGCTATTTCCCGGCTATTTCACATTGGAAGACCGTTTCCAGCAGCCGATATTATTATCGGGGATCCCCGATAATAATTATTCTAGTACAAAATTGCTTCGTTTGTGACACATAGACATTTTCGAGCTTAACCATTCACAGGTATAGTTTACTAGCCAGTTTCCAATGCAATCGTGTAAAAATCTCCAAATTTTTGAAAAATTGGGGGCGCTCTTCAAAAAAATGTGCTAATATTGCTTTAACCTCCCTTTTGAAACTCTGCAAGTCCTGGGGCCCGTTTCACAAAGATTTACGATCGATTGTAATCAAGCGTAACTCGATCAAGCGTAAGTTTGAACTTACAATCAAGTTCAAACTTACGCTTGATCGAGTTAACGCTCGATAAATCAAACTTACAATTGATTGTATAGTCTTTGTGAAATGGGCCCCTGGTTTGATGCTACATGAGCAGGAAGGGCATTCCATAAGCCTATACAGAGAATGGGAGAAATGATCATCTGTGGGAGGCCAAGTTGGACCTTGGGACTTTCACAGCAAGGTCATCTTGATATGATAGCGTCTTCAAATTCAAGATGGCGGCCAAAACGGGCGCATTTGAAGATAAAACCTTAAAATTGCCATATTAAATGTAATATATTTGGTTATACCATCCACAATGTTACAAAATGTGTACATTAAAGTGTAAGATTATGTCCTCGACCATTAGAAACTCATGTTCGTCGTTTATGTTTTGATAACAATAAAGAAATCCCAGATGGTGACCAATACGTTTGCCGTTTCAGATTTTGCAAAAGCTACAAATTACCATATGTCTGTATTATATTTAGTTATGTATCATCCAGAAATTATTATAAAGGTATACATTGGGGTATGAGACATGTTTTTTATCACTAGATATTATTACTTTATTTGTTATCAGGCTTAAATTTCAAGATGTTGGTCAAGTGATAACAGAGACATGGAAATTTGGTAGGTTTAAAGAATTTAAACCGGAAGGCATTTGTCCATGAATGTTTTCATTTGAAGTATGTTAACAAACCAAATATACTAGACATGAGTTTTTCTAATTGTCAAGTTTTATTATTTCATATAAAATTCGTACTTTTATCATGATTTCTGGATAACTAAAAACTAAAATATCGGGGTCGTGAAGGGGGGAATGGTAATTGTAGATTTTAAACGAATTTGAAAGCGTTCATATTGGCTGCCAATCTTTGGAATAAGGCACGAATGATATAAAATCTATGCCGACCATAGTTTCCTACGAATAATCCTTAAAATAAAATTACATGGTGTCTTCCACACAATTATTATATCTAGTCAAAAAACTATTAATTTATTATATAACAAATTTTTGCCATTTTGGGTGGAATTTTGGGAGACTTTTACTTCTGATGGCTCTTGAAACTATGTGTGTTTTTTCCTTCAATTTAAGATTATTTTGATTTTGACCACAATGTCCGCATTTTCAATATTTTTCATTTTTGGCCGCCATCTTCATTGAATAGCTGGAATGCTGCAATGTTTTTTCATCTATTGTTTTAAAATTTGACTGTGTTCTAGATGGTAAAAGGAAGCTAAACTGTTAATTTGTTTGGTGTACTGGTGTCTTTTAAATTTTTGACATCATGAAATGGTCATACGTACTTTGAAGTACAATGGTGAAACACAACACTCGAAAAAATTGGCAACAATCATATCATAATTAACAGTTCCCTTAAAGGAACAAACTTCAGGAGCCCCCCCGGTAACACACTGTCCCACCGACTATAACACTATAGAATGACTAATCTATCACTGCTATCCACCCTGGCTTTGATACTAGTTGGCAAGAGCGTCAAACTATTAATACGAAGGTCGTCGGTTCGAATCCGGCAGCGCACATGTTTTTTTTTCTCAACACTAACGTGCGGGCCATTTCCAGGTAAAGATTAAATAAATATACAACATCCTCGTCCGGGGGGGGGGGGGGGGGAGGGGAGGCTCCCACCTTTGAGGTGACGCGCATGTAACGCTGTTAAGACCCCCCCCAAATTTTCAGCATCCCTGTCACCCAAGCCCCACTATTTTTTTTTTCAAAAAATGTTCCCAACATGACTGTCGCACAAAGACCCCCTATTTTTGGGGAAATTTTCACTCAAAGACCCCTAATTTGGGGAAACTTTGCAAAATTTTCTAAAGTGCCCTTTTTGGGAACAAATTTTTTGCAATTTGTTACTCGAAAAACTCCTTGGTTTTGGGGCATTTTGGCTGTCTCCCACCAAAGACCCCTATTTGTTTTTATTCCCCGAACGCCAGCCTTGCACCCCATATCCGATTTCATATGTGATTGCTACTTATAGAGAAAACTAGTAGTTAAAATTTCGACAACTTATTTTGTATTGATATGTGCAACCACTACCAAATGACAGACAAATGAGGCATTTTACTTGTTTTTTTTTGGGAGGGGGGGGGTGACTGACTTGGCTTTAAAATTTGCAGACTCTCGTGTTGGTGCTGCCCGACGGTACAATTAACCGGCTCTCTACAGTCAAAGTAATGTGCTTGAAACAATTTATTTTTATAGTTATGAGGCAATTCACCTCGGGAAATTGAGCTACCACAGATGTCCAACAATCAGTGGAACACACATCATTTGAGTTTATAACCAACAGCAATCAGCCAATCAGAGCATCCACTTTAAGCCAGAACTGGCTCATGTCCCACTTTTGGCATTTTTTTCTTCGCCCATCCAGGGAGTATAAGGCTAATATCAACTGTGAAAAAAGTATAAGTAACATGACCTGAGAGATTACTACCTTATTTCCCGATTTTCAAGTACTGCTTATCTTGGATTTTCCTTATTTTTTTAAGCTAGAATCAAACTTTAACTCTCTAACCAAAATGGCATTTTTTGGCTTAGCCAGTTCTGGCTCTAATGGGGACGACATTTTACTGTAGAAATGAGTAGAT
>JAMKCH010041228.1:0-13736 GCA_023653785.1 Ophioderma brevispina
AGGAAGTAGTGCCTCAAAAAAAAAATTCTGGTTTTGCCTTCAAGTTTCAACTTTGTTTTGAAAAACTATATGTTTCCAATTGCTATACCTGGTGAAACGAACATATTTTGAAAATAATTTTGGCAATCCTGGATTTTGACGCAGGTATTCTGTCTTCACAGCGAGACGGTCAGGTACTTAAACTCAGAATTGACTTTCATCAAACCTTACGGCATACAGATACAAACCACAAACTGTCTTTGGTGCTTGATGTGGGTCGGGTCATGGGTGTTCCCAGGACCCACATACAACCTCGACCTCATCGTTATTCATGGCGAAAAATACTTCTGAAAATAAAACCCTTGGAGTTGATTCTTCAACTCCAAATGCTTTTGGGATAAGAAACATTCCTTGACAACACTACAAAATTAAATTTTTCAACAATATTTCGAGCTATATACCTGAGAATTCGCATTTTACGTGTTCAACCAAGTGGGGATTTTTGGCCGCCCTCCTCTTGATCATAAAAAAAACCATGAATAAAACGACTTCTGTCGGGGGAGGGGGGTAACATGAACTTGACCTGGTAACATCCACATTAAAGGGTTCCGCTGCATGCCCTATAATGTAAAGAAACAGAAGACATAATACACTATTCGAGACCAGATGATCTGTTCAATGGATACACTTAGTACCAAGGCCAGACTGTTCAAATGAAAATTCTTCTGAGCCGGGTGGGGGGGGGCACTACTATGTGAGTATCCGCCGCAATGTTGTAAGTCTAATGACCCCCCCGCCCAGTTTTTGATCGTCTCCGTAAACCCCTGAATCCCCTTTTTTTGCCTCACAATGCCACAGTCACATAACCAGTACCCAATGACAAACACCATTTTATTTGGGCAACTTTTCGCTTGTCAACTTAAAATTTTGGCTTAAATTTTTGTTTCAGACGGACAAGTTGCCATTGATCCACATATTTCACTATTTTGGCTTCCAGAACTAGTCGTTGTCAAAGACGCCTCGCATTTGTGTCCACCAACCGTGGAGAGCGCGGAAGGCGCGTGTCGAACGCCGGAGGCTTGAGGCCGAGCGGAGCGCTTTGAGCGGTCCAGAGAGGGCGGACCTCACACAATTGAATAATTAATCAAAAGCCTTGATAAAAGGCTACCCAGAACCCAATGATCCACTTAAAACATGTTGTTACTATACTGTTCACCCCCCTTTTTCCACAACTTATTCAATAATTTCCCCCCAGTGGCGTAAATTTCTTTTTGACATTGGGGGGGATGGGGTGATGAAAATTTAATGAATGAAACGGGGTTTTGCCGAAAAAGCCATTATTATAGCACATGTGGCGCTAAAAATGTTGCCATTTAGGAAGCTAAATTCGTTAAATGGTATTGTAATTAGAACAAAATTTACCATTTTAAACTAAAAGGGTAAAATATGAGGTTTTTTTTGGTCAAAAACGCATGAACGGGCATCAACCTTGGGGGGGGGGGGGTGATCGTATTGACCACGCCCCCCATCAAAATATTGGGGGGATATATCCCCATCCCCCCATGGATTTACGCCTATGCATTTCCCTTCCCCCTTTTTTCAAAAAGACAATCCCTATACCGGATTCCCCTATACTTTCAGATACCGGTTTTAAACCTACCCCCATCACTTTCAAAGCCCAATTGCATATTGACCATATGATATTATACCATATTTTTGCATTTGTGTCTAGACCAAATGATATAGACAACTGAATAGTAGACAAGAGGATCCTAGACCAAATCGGAATTAGACCAAATGGTTTTTTGTGGTTATTAGACCTATAGGTCCTAAACATTATAATGGTAAGATAGACTAGATGGGCATCATAGACCCACGGGCTATTAAACATTGCGTGTTAGATAATTGTTTAGACGTAATGGTTGTTAAGACAATTGGAATTAGACAACGGGCCTTTAAAAACAATTGAAGCCTTTCCAAATGGCTACAGACGAAATATGGGATTAGATCAAATTGCAATAAACCGCTCCCCCCTGCGCCTCACCCCTGCTCCCGCTGCAGATACCCTTTTGTCACGTCCGTCCGAGCCCTCCTGATCGGGGCCATTTTTAATCCCACAATGCAATTTTGCTGGCGGCAGACACAAAATGGCGATTGAGATGTAAATTTAATTATGGAATCAAAAGTCGCTTGATAGAAGCCGAAATAAAGCCATGATGTATCTGCTTGTGTCATGAAGATTTACTCGGGTGAGGGTCCACCTCACTGACCATCGAGGAAGTGGAATTCGTTGGACAGTCACTTACGTGACTGACATTCAGTGATGACTATTAAAAGGATCTTCTACCGTGATGAACGTGTTTTATTGGCCATTGGGCGTACTCGCATCACGGTAGAAGCCCTTCCGTATACAATACGTGTAGCAGTGCAAATGAGTTTAAATGAATAGGCTTCAAGCAAAAGGTTTCCAAATATTCGCCGTTTTTCGGCGCTAATAAAAAGTGTTTATAGAAGCCTCGCTCGTAAAAACCGGCACACCACTTACCTCCGAATGTGGTTTCTTTTCATCATAAACAGATGCTAAAATTTCATAATGATTAAGTCTGAGATACAAAATTAAGACACTATCAGTGATTTGAAAATATTGGTGAATTTGCAAATAGCTTCAAAGTGAAGGATCAGTCTTGTAGAATTCTCATAAGTTACCTTTTCCAGCTGTAGAAAACTGACAGAACAGGAAGAAAACGGCAGTGTGTCCAGATACATTCCTGCATCATTACGTGTTGTAGTAAGTGTCCGTTCGGACAATATACTAAAACCTCTGATCCTGTCCTTATTAGGTGGCTGCTTCTGGTCCTTATCATTTGCAGGTATGTTCGGACACCTTCTTGTTCAATCCATGCAAAATCTGATTTTGATGATTTTTTTTTTAATATTTCAGCAATGTATTTTTCAAATCTGATTTTTGATAGTGTCTTTAAGGGGAACTCCTTCCACATATATTGTATAGTTCCACAACAGCGACGACAGCGTCAATACTAGCGCCATTACTCACCACGTTAAAGCAAATTGTAGATGTATATTTGTTTATTCTAAGCTTTTTTTGCAAATCAATGTTGATGATTTGTTTTATAAGGACTTTAAGAAGTCTTGGGTGAGTCATTTATCTGGAGGTGTATTGTGAATTCAGTGCAATTTGTGCTACAACTTTTTTAAGTACAGCTCTTTCTGCAAACCTAAAATAAGCGGGTCCATAACGAAACGTCATTCCGATTACAGATGGCGTCTGATTTGCTCGTAATTTAGGGTTGCATTGCGAACTAGACTGATGACAGACAGGAAAATCAATCAATCATGACCAATAAATAATGCACAGGCTCTTCTGTACATGCCCCCGTTGTACTAGGCCTAGGGACTTGTACTACCGGATAGCCGGGGAGTTTTTAGGGTTGGCACTACATGGCTGTTTTAGTAGTCTACTAGTCGCCCCCCAATAGTCCGCGCTACGACTATGCGACGATAAATTTTCGCAAGGGGCGTTTGAGCGTACGTCAATTTGTTCAGAATACATGTCAAACCAGATAGTCATAGACAGTATAAGTCATTCCGGTATGAAATGAAAGGACGTTGTCGGGACATGGTACACACTTTTGACGAGTGACAAAATAATAAAAACACTTAATGTTAGCGCAATCGCTTTTCGCAAATTTCGTGTTTTTCCGCGGCCCAAAAATCAGCAAATCCGACTGAAAATTGCCGAATCTGCGTAATTATGCAGCTAAAGGCGAAGGGTCCTGGTAGACAACCATATCCCTGTTACATAAGTGTAAAATTAAAAATCAATCAATCGCTCATTTTGATGAAAATGTGAACATTGTTTGCCTATAATGCCATGATCCCAGCCGATATTTCCTACCTCAACCTCTCTCTAAAAAAACTATATGTAAAAGACCCAAAATATACGCGCAAGAGTGTCAATTAATATCAGCACAGAGGCCGCTCTCTCGTGTCAATTGTTTAGTGCATTTGTGTGTCCTTCCCCGTTATTTACAATAAAGCAACTACCGCACACCCCATTATCAATGGATCAAGTCCAACAGTGTAGTAAAACAACAGTTTCATTCATATGTTACTCGGAGGGGGGTTCTTGCTGACATTTGCAGTAAACAAAAATAAACAACTGTAATTAAAGTCCAGATTGTTTATAAAAATCATTTAAGAATACCAAACCTAGATTGAAAATCCAAAACAATCATTGTGTGTTTTTTGTTAATTGCTAAAATAGTAGTCATTTTAGAATGAAAAAAAAATAGTACCAGGCTTGCCATTGGGCCGCCTGCCTTTTACTGCATGCCCACATCCGGCGAAATTTGGATAAAAAATAAAGCTAAATAAACAATGAATTAGAAGCTGAACTGGTATTGCAAATTTGCCATCAAAAAGACAGGTGAGTGCTAAATTATGTGTGGTCATGAGCTGAAAAATCAAAAAGAAAGCATTCTAGTGTTTAATTAAAACTGTTAGTTTACTGTCGTGGGAATTTCCCAGCTAGCCGCACATTCGCGATCACTCAAGGGCAGTGCCAGGTTGAACCAGCCGCTTTTGGAGCAAATAATGCGGGGAATTGGACCAGCTAAAAATCTTGACTAATCATGGATTTCTCTTACTTCATTGTGCATTTTAATAAGTAATATCAGTACATCCCCAAGCTGTCGGTATTTAGGTCCTTAAAAACGGACTCTGTTTCTCCCTTTCTCCCTCATTGTGCATGTTTATTACTTCCGATGGTAGCAAGCATCCCTTGAAATAATACCAAATATCGACTATTGCAAAACCAAAGTCGTAGTCGCGACTATGGCCATAGTCACGACTCGCGACTATAGTCGACTTAGTCGTGCAACCCTAGGGAGTTGATCCTTTTTTGCCCGGGTGTACCCGGCGTATGCTGGGACTTTGTTCATGAGTTCATGCATGTCAAAAAAGCCGGGATTTTGGGTCGGGAATTTTTGCAACCGTCACCTTAATTTAAAATATGGTATGACATATCGATCATGCCTGATACAGAATTTAAAATTTCAAAATCGGTTCATATCCCGATTCCAATTGTTTTCTGTCAATGTGTACTTTTGTTGGTGGTATCATCGCCATTTCGTACAGCCAAAGCTGCCAAGAAGTAGCAGATTGTTTTAGGTAAACCACTAAAAATGGCGAAATCGTAAGTTAGAACAACATGTCCAAAAAACTTGGTGTAAAATTGAATGTTTCATTTTCGATTTATTTTCATTTCACCGTTTGGTCATCAGTTTGGAACAATTTTTCATTCAAGTTTGGACCTCTAATATCAATTAATCGGTATAGGGGTCATTCCATGTCATTCAACAAATGGCTCCCACATGACCCTCTCAGATTGTCTTTATATTTTGGTGGAAATTTGTACCTATAATCATAGGAAAATGCAAAGTTTCAGGTCGTAGCCCTTATAGTTTTTTTGGTGTGGCGGCCGAACCTAGATTTGCCTAGTTTGGGGTCTAAAATGACTTCCAAAAATGATCATTAAAATAAATTCCAAATAAAGAGGCCTATTATTTCCTTAAATCCACTTTCAACGTGAGGGTATGATTCCTCTTATACAAACTAACTGTCGCTATCATTTATGAAAATAAACAAATCGGAAATTTCATCCGTCTTGCATTTGCGTACGGCCGGCTAATTATGCGCACATTAGCATGTTGTTTTACAAAAATGCAAGTTTGGGCCCCAAAGACACTTTCTCGTAAAATAAATTTTTTAGGACTTTTCTATAGCAGAGCATGTCCAAAATTACACATATCTAAAAATTATAGAAGCGAATCGGTGTTTCGGAGGGTGACGGGTGCTAAGGAAGGTATATGCAGTGTTTGTATAATTGAAATATGTTTAGCGTATTTACAACTTTCATTCAAGTAAGATATTAAGGGCCCATACCTCTTTACCTTTGACCTGGTCCAGCAAGCTGGGGAATCCCTCAGGCGCTTCAGCCACCTTCCCCAGCCAACAGCTTTTAAGCAGCCCTTTGTATATTTGCTTGGGACAAATTCACTTATTTACCATACAATAAGATGCTGATGTACTTCAATGCACACTAAAAGTCATTATCTATTGTTTATTGCCATTGGGCGTTTTGAACTGGGTAATTTTCTGTGACATCAAAAAGTTGACTTTTTTTACTTCCAAATAATGTGCCGATTTTCCAGTTGAGCATCATTAGTTAGTAACGTGTATGCTACCAAGGAAAAGTATACCTAATTCTGAAAGGAAATGTTCCCACGGAATGCAATATGGAATTCTTTTTCATGTAGGGTCAATTGTTAGGAAAATATTGCTGGCAAAGTGAGAAAAAATTTGAAAATATTTTGAAGTTCATGAAATATTTTATTTTTGTCTTACACCCTACATTAAAAAACACACCATATTTGACATTTACAGACTTATAGCTTTTCTGAAAATATATACTTTTACTATCTACCTCCCTATAGTTTTTTTTTTTTGGCTCCAAGATCATTGTTTATTTTTTTCGAAATACAAAAATTTTGCAACTTCTTTAATGAATTGTTAATATTTATACTCTAGTGTACAAAAAGCTGTTTTGTATCACAGTAAGGGTGTTGGTATGGAACAACAGGGTACTCGGGGCTGAACACTAGAAAGGTGACCTAAAAACCATGGCTAAGACGGGGGCAGAAAGGATCCTCGGCAACGGAAAGACCACCAAAAGCACAACCGACAGCGGCAAAGAACCAGTGGGAACGCGGGAGGACTAACACAAAATTAACAGAGGTAATGGAATTGCTTATAATCACTGTCCAATTGATGAAGGTTAATATGTGAGTAAACCAGCACTAATCATAAGAACAGTTGGGACAACATGCAACATGCATGAAAAATGTTGGAGCAAGGTAATTAATTTTCAGAAATCTTAGAAGCTGTGACCATTCGGACACGTGTGGTGTCCATTGTACAATTTAGTAGGACATTCCGTAAAAAAAAAAAAAAAAAAACAAAAAGTCCTCCTTCGAATGTAGGCCAATAAAGCTTAAACGAAATGTGACAGATTGATGTGTGGTAATTTTCTCTTAAAACTCTAGTTTAATGTTCTAGACTTTGTAGTAAACACTTATGGCTACCCATTAAGTTCCTGTATGACATGATCAAAATGTTAAAAGTCCGTGGTCCGATCAAAACGGTCTTTCCGAAAACAGAAGGTTTGACTACCGAAAAATGTATTCCTGAAGACCTCACATCTCCAAATTTTGGCAACATACCGTTTGAATTATCTATATTATCACAATATTATACTAAATAATCAAAGCACTTTGTTTTGTAACCCCAAGTAGAAATGAATGAAGTGTTCTGGCAAAATCTTGTCCTCTCCGACAAATGTAACATTTCGCAATCATAAAAAAATTGTTCACAAGACTGATGCCATCAAAATGTTGGAATTATACTTCTCAAATTGCCTACAATGTAAAAACATTATATTGAAAAGAATCATGAGACTTCATTTCTCACCCCAAATGAGACAGACAGCCGAGGTACCCGATTGTAAAACAACTCGTAATTTATTGATGCACGAGAACCAATCCATTATTATACCTTTTAAACATCAGGCCACAGCTTAAACTTACTGAAAATATCTGAAGTTCATATGGAAATGGAACACATGATGGCTCTTCATCAACTGACTTCATAAGATACCGCTCTGGTGATTTCCATTGTGCTTTTAGGTCCACACCTACATACAAGACACTTTCCTGGGCACTATTGCTCCTTTTGAGGTTGCTTTAATAACAACGACCCTCTTTTGTGGTTTTTGTATAGGTAATAGTTATATTAGCCCTTGATAATTTTTGCAAACCGGGGAATTATGAGCATGGGTAGTTTCAGTCCGTTCACTAATGCCATCTGATGTAACAAACTCAGGTTTTGTTTTTTTTAATATTATTAACTATTACTATTTGTCAAACAGACCTATTATGAATTTCCACTAACCGAGTACACATCAACAGCAAAAGAAAATGCTGCAAATTTTTTGGGCCGCACAATTTTTAAACCTTCAAATTTCGCTAATCTACTTCAGGATTCTACAAACTAAAAGTTTACATTGTTAGTATAGTTTACAATCAATAAATACATTTTTTTCACATGCAATTGATCAAATAAAATTATTAATCTGTAATTTCAAACTTTCATGGTGATCTTAAGCTTTGGTTTTTCAGCAGACGTTTATTTGAAATTTGCCGTGGGAGCCACGGCTCCAAGCCTCAAAATAAGCCAGCGCCAACCAGGGCATTTTTGTTGTTTAAAAAGTTGCTCCTGGTTCCCTGGGAATCGGCAGGAACCAGGGGCAATTTCCTGCAGAACCAGGGTCAATTTCAAAAAAATCAAATACAATAGTCTAGGATACTTGATTTTACCTCCAAGTCCGTGTATCATTAACCTTACTCTTATCAGTAACAATTTTAGCACACATACCATTTACTTTGCGTAAGTTTACTACCATTAGCACATCTCGGCATTATAGGTTGGACCGTCCAGGGGCCCGCCTTAATATTTTTTTTGAACAGGGTTGCATTTCCTCTTAAGGGTTAAAAATCCAGTATTCTTGGTGACTCAGCCTCCTTCACGACATCCTGCAGACCTATTATTGGCCACTGGCAAGTCACTAAAGCACCACCTGAGCGAAGGCTGATGTTTCCTCATGCCCCAAAACCTATCTACTCAGGTATAGGTGCAGTAGTACTTTACAGGCAAGTGAGGTTACAGTGTACAGGCAGGGTCACCATGGTCAGTGACCATTGGTCCCACTGAATTGTATTGTTTTGAAGACCTATTATTATATTTGTTATATGTAACACAATGCAATAGATTTGTCTATGAAAATGATCTGACACTTGAAAATGTCCAAATCATTAAAATTATTAATGGTGGTTTTTTGTTTAGAGGCGTTTTCAAAAGTGCTTTCGTTTTGAAGTTATAAGCATTGGAAATTCCTGAGTCCTATTCTTTTGCACATAATGGACGTTAAAAAACTTATCAATTGTCCTTATTACATTTCTACACGTCAATTGTCATATGTTGCAAAATATAGACTGATTAATTTACGAAATTGAAATATTTTCAAAGTATTTAATAACTATTTATGCAAATGAAAAACAAAGTTTATTAACTACGTTAAATGCATATTATTTGCAGCCAAAGACGTTTAATTGATTTACCCATGCGCACGCAGCGCTGTCCCCAACCCCACCCTGCCCACCCTTTTTACCAAAGCACGCCTTTTTAAACCAGCAGGCATCTGGTACCCCCCACCCTTTTTAACACTAAGCACCCTTTTTATCTTCTGACCGACTCACTTACACCCTCATAATTACCTAACATTTCCAAGCTTCTGCCATTTTGTCTACACAATACAATCAGATGCTTATATTCTTGAAAGAATTTGTGAAATTGTGATGCAAATGCACAATCAAACCTCCAACTAACAAGGTTCAGTGGGCCGGTTTCCTGAATGACAAGTGTGCATAAATTTAAAATACAATTCCTTTCCACTTTCATTAGTTTCAGTCTCTTAACAATGACTTTATTTTTAAAACCCACCCTTTTTATGAAAACACCTTTGTACCAGAAGTTGCAAACCCATCCCTTTGTCGCGTCCCGCCATGCATGTACACCAATTACCAACACACACCTATCGATTGTGGTCGAATTCGGCTACTCTATCTCTCCAGAACAGCACATTTGTAGTATTGGGACCGTGCACTAACCTTAGCTTTAGACAAGGCCTCACCTGCAGCCGTATTTTGTACCGAAATCAGAAATAATGGAATAAAATGCTTGAAGTGTCACATAGAAACTTTTCTGTGAAATGAATTTCTGAACTGAACCGTAACGTTAAGAATGTTCTAAAGTAGCGTTTTCCATTAAAATTCTACCCCGCCCCCCCGAGCGCCCGGCCCGCCGCGTAGGAAGAGATCAATTTTGACACCATTTTGTGTCGCCTGCCCTAAGCAGGGAAGACCTAGGGATCACTTTGTCCACTGTAGTTTGTTCTGTTGTTTATGATGTCTGTTGATGTCGGTTGTGAAAAAGGGTTAACATTTGCAGGTAATATCCACTACTTTGATGGATTTAAACCAAACTTAAATGGGTCACAGGTGCAACATGGCATCCCCCACTTGTTGAGGAGGTCAAAGGGTCACAGTGCCAAGCTCAAAGTTCATGTGAGGCAGTTGTAATAGGCTGAAATGTAAAATTGACCTCATATTGACAAGTTAAGTTTTCAATTGTAACCAAACTTGAATCATAGGTGCAACATGGATCCCTCATTTGTTGATGATGTCAACGTTCACATAACAAGGTTCAACGTGTCCAATGTGGTTTTTTTTTTTCAAGATTGTAAAATGGCTGGAAATGGTAAACATTTGAACCTCATTTGAAAAGTTGAAGTTCAATTGGAACCAACTTGAATCATAGGTGGCACATGGGAATCCCTCATTTGGTTATTAGGCCAAAGGTCACATACAAGGTCCAAAGATCATGTGAGGGGGCAAGTTGTAAAGCTGGGCTGAAAATGTAAAATTGACGCTCATTTGAAAAGTTGAAGTTCAATTGGAACCAAACTGATCATAGGTGGCACAGGGGATCAGATCCCCTCATTTGTTTTGATGAGTCACAGGTCACATATCAAGGTCAAGGTCATGATTAGGCCTATCTTCACTAACCGCGACGGCATGCGAACACAAGCGGCCGAGGACCGATTTTTTGTCATTTTGTCTTGACCCTGAAGCCGTGTCTAAAATAGCGTGGCTAAGGTCAATAATGTTGTCAGTAATGCTAATACGTACCCTGATTGGTTAATTATTTAATTATGTTCGTTGATGATGTCCGTAACATTTTGTTCTAACGGCTTTTTTTACCATTGTAGGTACAGTATTTTAATGTTTTGGTATCATTGACAGCGACACATTTTTTTTTAAACAAATTTACTCCCCTTTCTAGCACTGCTTAGCAGGCGTTTCATCGGCAAGTGTATATCGGCAAATTCAGTTCTCTTCCCGGCCCACCGATACAGAACCGATAACATCAATTATATGGTCGATTTATAGTACCTCACCCCGATCGATCCAGTACACCATTGATGAACGCTCATAATCACTTCTTGTTAATTCTCATTAAAGGGGTTATGAAAATGTTTTACTACTATCATCTCAGCTTGAGACGGGGGCCCGGAACGTGGAACTTAAAAATACACCACTGGAATACTAAAAGACAAGGTTGATACCATTATCATCGCACGGGACATTTTTTAATTTTTCCTGTTGAATTATTCGGCTCACGGGCCGCATTTTTACAACATTACATTTGCGCCTGGCTACTATTTTTTCGCCGTTCCCAGGCGCAGTTTGTAGGCTTTACTGGCGCAAATTGCGCCCTTGCGCCCATTATTTTGAGGCGTGCACGGCTCCTCGCTCACAATTTTTTACCTAAATGACCATAACTCTAGAAGTGTAAATGGTGTAATCAAACTTTAGGCACCATTTTAAAGAGCTGCTCAATACCTTTAATTTGATATGTATTTTGCCTATGTAGGACATCACGATGTGTAAAAAAATTGAACCAGAACACAAACAATCTTGCGCAAGTGTCACGGCTCCTCAATATCAGCTCATGAGTTCAAAACGCATGGCCTTATCCATTCAAAAATTCTTCTACTTTGAACACAGAGGTGTCATATTAGCATGACAAAATGGAGGAAAGTTGGGAAAAGCTGCTCAAATTGTTAGCCCAGCTTTCCCCAGCTTTGCCCAGCCAAGCTGCGACCATGTAATTGTAAATAGGTATGGGCCCTAAGGCATGTTCAACATTTAAAGAAGTTCAAAGCATGGCCATTGTATCTCTTTAAAAAATAAACACTATTAGTTCATTGTTTCGGAAGTGATGAAAATGTTAACCGAAAAGTTAACATTGGATTTGAATTGCGCACAAAATCTTAAAGAATTCTTTTGCAACTAAATGCAAGTCATGATACTAGTAGTTGTTACAATACACAAAAAACAGAATTCATATTAAAGGGGGATGGCCCGATTTAAGGATATGAAGTTTTCATCTTGATAGATTGGCCTTCCCGCCAAAATCCCATCTGTAAAGTTTCACGCCGATATTTCAATTCGTTTTGATTCGAGAGCTAAAAATGTGATTTTGTAAGCCCCATAGAGTACTGTGTAAAATTAATATTGGTCGACCAAAATGGGGTGCATTTTCACTCATAACTTCCAAACCAAACATCCTTTGGCTCTAAGATTTCACAGGATAAATGGGAAAATAGTAGCTTTCTTCTGATACCAAAATGTTGACCACTTCCGGTAAAATCTGGGGCTTCTGGGGATGAGGCTATTAGCGATCGGTCCATGGACCTTTAAATAACAGAACAGCATTAGTTATTTTCTTTATTATTTTTTGGAGGGCCTTTGTCATGTCTTTCAAAATCCACATCTGTTTTGACCTGCACATTTTTGGAGAAAAAATTGACCAAGCTATATTAAAATGACAAAATATGTAATTTTTCTTATGTTACACCCTATATAGGACTTTTACCCACCCTGAATATTGTCTCTCTTTTGGCCATATCTGATATCCTTATAGTATAAGCTTTCCAAAAATTTATGTACAGATTACATGTAAGGAATAAAAGTTGTGTTGAGATGTTATTGCTGCCTTTTTTGTCTTTTTGCACTCTGTAACATTTTTTGTACCCAGTTCATGACATATGGCCAACTATGGAAGGATTTCCCCTGAATTTTGTACCTCAGAAGTACTAAAATTATGAATTTTATGCAACTATTATGATAATAAAAGTCCTCAGGTAAGTGTGTGCCATGTTTTACGAGTGAGGATAATATAAAACAATTTCACTAGCTCCGAATATTTGCGAATCCTTTTTTTTCGGAGCCCATTCAATAGCACTGCTACAGTAACAGAAGTGTTTCTACCGTGATGCCAGTACGCCCAAATGAAACCGTTCATCATGGTAGAAGTTCCTTTTACTAGGATTTACTGAATTCATAATACAACTCAGTATAAAATTACTCATCCCTAGTTCTTGTTAATGTCCTTATTATAATACAAATCATTGACAGTGATTTGCAAAAAGGCTTGGAAATAAACAAAATATTACCTACAATTTGCTTATAAATATATTTTGAGTATTGGCGCTATTGTCTCAGTTGTAGAACTATACATTTTTATATGGAAGGATTTTGGAAAGCTTACATTACAATGTTGCCAAAGCAGCAAAGCACAACTTTGTGGATCAGAAATATACAGGGTGAAACACCAAAAAAATTAAAATTTTTCTTGTCATGGTGAACTGTGCAGGGGCGTCTTTTCTTCTATTATCCCAGAAGCGGGGGAATAATTTTACCCCTTTGGGAAAGATTTTTGGGTGGTGTATATTTTTTTTAATTACACGACCCACCATTATATGATAGGATGTTTCCCTAGATGTCCCAAAGAGATAGGGAAAGGAAAGTTGTGTATACTAAGGAAAGTGTATCATGCAGTAAGTATGAGAAAAAACATGTAAATGAAATTACATTTTGCACTTTCCACTATATTAATAAAGCTGTCAGTGCAAAATGTAAAGTGGCAGTATGTGGTCAAAGAGGGAACTAGTGTGGCACTAAAACCATTGTAAGTAGTAATACATATTAAAGGTGCTT